>CAJHNH020000349.1:287397-403318 GCA_905116865.2 Candidula unifasciata
TTTTAAAACGCCCTTTTTTTTTTTAAACCCTCAATTTTTGATTCGATTTAATATCCAAAGGTTTTGGCTTGGGGCCCAAATAGCTCTCTTATTGCAAGTGGAAAATCCCTTTAAAATTTGGGGCAACCCCAGTTTTTTCCCCGGGGGAAATAGAAAGGGATGAAATCATAAAAGAAATTTTAACTTTATCAAAAAGTTTAGATTTAAACAGTTTTTAAAATTTTTTGCACTTCCATTAAAATAGGTTATAAAAAAAAAAATGAATCCCCCTTTTTTTTTCTTTAAGGGTACATTCCACACTTTTTCGCTGGTGGCACTTTTCACTTTGTCTTTTTAAATTTCAAAGTGTTTCTTAAAATTCACTTTTGCTTCAAATTTCTTTAAACCCGTTTGGTTTTCCACTGAGGCATTATCGTACCAATTACAGCCAAATTCTTCAAGCCTAACTGTTGCGGATTAAAGCGTCCTTCAGTTCCTTAACTATACTTTCTTCATCACACTTTTCAAATTGAACTAGTCCAAGATTTTTACAAATCGATCAAATGGTCACAGTTTGAAATTGCGTAGTGACAAATTAATAACATTGCGACTGATACTTCAACTTTTGATGATTCATTTATCAGTAAGAACTACAGAAAGCCTCGCTAAACATGGAAGAGAAGCGCGCTTTTCAAAGCCAAGAAGCACTGTTTAATATAAATGCAGCAGAGATAGTCTTAGTATCGACTTCACTGCAATCGGGTCTTCCCCATGCTTGCTTAGTTCCTGTACCAGTGAAAATCAAATGAAAAGTCCTTCAATGTCCCATTTGAACAACTGTTCAACAAACAATTAGTCCCGGCACGATCCAGAAATATTCGCTGGAAAGATCACTGGTAGAAGAGGCAGGGGCAGACCAGTAGAAATGATGGTGAACAGCTTAAGAAAGTGGTTTGAAGGAATATCTTCAACGGAATTGATCTAGAACACTAAAGACGAACTTTAAGGCGATGCATGAACGCCTACGCCATCTGGCAAGGCACTTGATGATGATATATTTTTAAGTTTTCTGAGATTAGCTGGTGTATTTTGAAAAGGTATGGCCTCATGGCTTTATACAGCTTAAGGCATCATCACATCTAAATCTAGCCCTGACTAATGCTTTTTTATTTTTATTTTAATAATGTTGATGTATTTTTTTTTACCAAATAGAGACGCTTATAAAAATAGCGCTAAAACAAACAGATAATCGTAATAAAATAATTTAAAATTAAATAAAGCAAAACAAGCAGTTTTGTTGCGGAACAGCAAAAACTCTTATTATAGAATTTAGTCTGTTTGCTTACATGATTAATCATATTTCCTGGTAATGTTTTGCGACACTAATGGCGTTTTCCTAAGGAGAACACCCCCATACATCTGGAAATATCCCAGAGTGACATTTTTAAATATGTGTACGGTAAACACTGTTTACTGAAGTTGAAGGTTAGCTAAATATAGCAAGGGTCATCAGTCATCCGCTGGCACCCCGAAAGCCAAACAGGACACATGCAGCCACGCTAATAGTTGCACACTTGTTCCTGTCCTCTTTAAGTTGACGTTTCCTTCTAGTTAAGACAAATGAATTAAGCTTGGTTTAACATATGACTTTGTTGTGCTTGAATCGCCTAAAATCTGACATAGTGTATGTGCCCTTACCTGCTAAGGTATCGGTCTAGGTTCAATCATCAGTGAATGGATTTTTTTCCCCCTACCGCTACAATACTTTAGTAACTGCTCAAATATGAAATGAATCTGGTTTGTGTCAGTAGTGACTTCCTTCGAGACTTCAACTACCATCTTCAAGTCGGGCCCATCTAAAGTATACATACACACACACATACAAACATGCATACATACATTAGACACACACATACACACATGCATACATACATGTGGCGCCTCCCCCCCCCCCCCCCCCTCGGCGATAGGCATTTTTTTTCCAACACTACTCAAATAGAAAGAAAAAGAAGTAGTAGAAAACTTTGCCACAACAAGACGATCTCCATCTGATGGAGATGGTCTTGACCACAGTATCCCTAAAGAGAATTTTTAACCAATCCTCCAAGCCAACTTCCGCCGTTGCGGGCCAGATTTCCAACACACCCCATGCTTCAACAATACGTTTAGATAACACAGTGCGAAACATGAGTTATTTAACACCCCTTTATCCAACACTGTTTTATCAAGTGAGCATAAACTACTGATAATATTCATAAACGGATATTATCTTGAGCGCGGACTTTTTTGCAAGGCTTAATATAGAAATATGATGTAATATTTTGTTGTCATTCTAGTAATCCTAGAAATTTAAATCAGATTAATCCCCTAGCTTGTGGTAAAATTTAAATAGCATGAATTGAATCGGGACAGTTCCTACAAATGCCAGACTAATGTTGTTTTCTTCATAAAAACCTTCAGCTGGATCTTATATAGCGACAAACATAATTTGCGGATTTGTGTATAAGTTTTCACGGCTGTACCATATACGAGTGCTAACTCTGCAACTTTAATTTACATTTGAAGAGAGCTAATTTACTTTAGGTATTAGAAGGTAAGTTTAGGTTAGGATTCATGAGATAGAAGTTTGGCTAGATTGGCAATAACTAAATGAAATATTTATAAAATACAGTGAGCGAAAAATAGGAAAATAATTACGCGCAAAAGCAGAGTACCATATATATATATATATATATATATATATATATATATATATATATATATATATATATATATATATATATAAGCCAAAGGAAATGTGTGCTTGGAAAGAGTTTTAATGGCCCGTACAAAAGGTGGGGAAAAGGGGGGGGGGGGACAGAACTTGAAAGTTGTATTTAAAAAAAAATAAAAAGAGATAAGTGAAATATTTCGATCACAGTAAGAGTTACACAAAAGATTTGAAAAAGAAATAGACAATGTAGCAGACGGTGAAGAGATAATATCCAGGCCGACCTACAAACACTGGCAGTCACTAACCGGAAAAAGAAGGTCAGTCACAGAGATGGGTGGATGCAGGGTGATATCTTCAACAATGAATCTGAAGATCTCGAAATACTGACGAAAAAGATCAATCAGAAGAAGAGGAAGTAATAAACAGCCACTGAACCTTATTTCATCAATTTATTACTAGAACTAACATTCATATGTAGAGGAGTAGAGGATGCTCATGCTATCTTTGAAGAAGTTTCCCATAAAGATCAAATCAAGGAGAATGATCAGTTATTACACTAATGGAATACAAAAACCAACAGTTAATGCAAAAAAAAAAAAAAAAAGTAAATATATTTTTATAGACCAACGGCACAAGATGGGTGATGTGGTCAGCATCACGCCGGCCACTTCTACTTCCCGGGACTGCACCCGGTACCCACTCAAGGCTGGGTCGACCTGGGAGCCAAGGTAATTTTTGAAGAAAAGTCCGGCTCCGCCAGGGAGCGAACCCACGACCTTCCGATTCGCGTTTAGCCGCTCCACCACGGCGACTCCCCAACAGTTGAATGACATAATGTTAATAAGATTGTCTATTAATAGTACAATATCTATCATAATCACAACCCACATCAAAGCAATATGTGAAACGATACAAATTACAATCGGTCATTGAAATAATAACGCGATAAATAAATAAAAAATAACAAATATATACTCTGAGAACTCGTTTAACTCTTTCAATCCCAGAAGGTCAAAGCTGATGCCAAAATGAGGCAATAACTAATCACAACAGCAAACTCATGGGCATACTACATCCACAGGAGCTAAATACACAACCCTTGTAGGAGTCTTGTGTGTTGTTGGGTGTTTTACTATGCCGTGTCTGAACACGAAATGACAAGCAAAATAATATTCGCAAAATAATATTCTGACTTGTGCATATGAGTAAATACAGTCAAACATAAAACATTGTTTGGGACTCAATGAGTTAACACAATATATCCCAGTTATAGCCCTGAGAGTTGAACAGGATATTTTATAATCAAAAGTACTATAATCATCTACTGGTTCCCAGTTATATAAACCCTGGGGATTCCTTTTATTTTCAAAGATGTGTCACCAACCCAATGCTTTTATATACTTGCACCGACAAACTTACTATAATTGATAATTATTATTATTATTTTTATTGCGAAAAAAACATTAAATATTTTTTTATTTATTCTGAAGTTGATGGGGTGTTTTTGTACACAGTATCACAGACCCCTTAAATCTCCCCCCCCCCCCCCATATTAGGCATATAGGGCTAGATATATTTTATAGACCTATCAGCACTCGGCGGGTGATGGGATCAGCATCACACCGACCACCTTTACTCCCTAGGACTTTACCTGGTACCCATTTGAGGCTGGGTCGACCTGGGAGCCCAAGTCATTTTTTTTTAAGGAAAACAGTCTGGTTTCTCCTGGACCCAAACCCACAACCATCTGATCCGCAGGCGAGCATCTAGCCGCTACACCGTGGTGTCTTCCACTGTACATATAGCCAGCGTTTTTTTTTTTTTTACATTTTTAGAAAAAAGAAGGTACAGGTACTCGTCGCAGAGTCTAAAAAAGAAAGGTTCCAGAACTCACTATGAAGTGTAAATTACAGTACGCTAAAGAGATGATGCATAAAAAGGTGCTGTGCCGAGCACCCTTGCATAAATTAAAATTTCATTGCGTATCAATTACAGGATGGTGCAGAACCAACCTCAGCATTTGTGTAGTGCTGTTTGTGATTTCTCCAGACAATTTAGTCATTCACATTCAGTATGGACACAAATTTCCCAGCATGCCCCAGTAATTAACATGGCTTTGATGTTTGTCACTTCAGTTTGAATAGCATTAAACAAATGTGCAATTTTTTTTCATCAAATAAACAGGTGATGCATGTGCGTGGCCACTTTGTGAACATGGAGACAGATCCAGGCTACCCCAGTGACAGCTCTTCTGTGTTCATGGCCGTCTGCTCCCCTCTGATCACCCCAGAGGTGAAGGAGAACCTGGTACAGAACAACACAATGGTCTTCAAGACCGTGCATAACCTTGACATGACCTTCCTAGAGGTTAGCAAGAGGTACGTTTTGTTGTGTTGCTAAACAGTAGTTTCATCACACAGATATACTTAAGTGTGTTTTGCTAAAATGTCACATTCATCAAACACATATTCTTAGGTTTGTTTTGCTAAAAAGTCACATTCATCTCACACAATACTTAGGTTTGTTTTGCTAAAAAGTCACATTCATCTCACACATATACTTAGGTTTGTTTTGCTAAAAAGTCACATTCATCTCACACATATACTTAAGTTTGTTTTGCTAAAAAGTCACATTCATTACGCACATATACTTAGGTTTGTTTTTCTAAAAAGTCACATTCATCACACACATATACTTAGGTTTGTTTTGCTAACAAGTGACCATCATCACACACATATACTAAGGTTTGTTTTGCTAAAAAATTACTTTAATTAAATACGTATACTTAGGTTTTTTTGGCTAAAAAGTCACATTCATCACATGCATTTATTTAGTTTTGTTTTGCTTAAAAATACTTTCATCACATACATATATTTGGTTTTGTCTTGCTAAAAGGTCATTTTCGTCTTCTTCTTTTGTTGTCTCACTGATATCAGGTTGTAGCCCAGTGTCGTGGTTTTCTGTATTTGTCTTGCGCTTCTTCGGTGATGGATTTGCTAATCTTTTTTTTTTTTTTTTTGCAGGCTTCAGCTACACCATTTATTTGTCTCTTTCTTGGTATTCCTCTCGCCTTCCTCCCAAATGTTCTGCTGTAAAGTCTCATATGCAGTTTGGTCTAGCTGCATTCTCACTAGACGGCCGAACCATTTAATTAAATGTCTGTCAATTTAATTCAGACATGGTCTTGTTCCAGCTTTCTCTGTAATGCTGGTATTCATAACTCTGTTTCTTCTTCTGTTGTTAGTGACCTTGCAGAGACAGCACATTTCACATATAGTTATTTTATATAAACATTTCCTTAGTAACTAATAATGTAAAGGGGGGGAGAGAACACGTCATATTTTAGCTGGAATTTAAAGGAAAGTGGCATTCACACATCATATTTTGTTTGGGACTGAAAGATTGTAGTTGAGTATGACTTGAAGACAGTGCTTGGGATCTTTCAGGGGTGTCCCTGCTGAGAAAAATCAGATCAGCTTCAGTGAATAAATACAGAATGACAGCTATTACAGTAAGCTTATATATAACAAATACCTATGTAAGATGGCCAAAAACAGGCAACTGACATCAGTGAAAAATAAAAAAAATTGCCTAGTTTAATCATGTGACTCTCCATAAGCAATATTTTCCATCCCCTAACCTTAATAAAGGATCATATTTACACCAGTGGTGCTTCAGTGAATGGTACTAGACTCAGTCGGCACTTGGTGGCTGATGTGAACAATATCATGCTGGCTGCCTTTACTTCCAAGGACATTACCTGGTATCCATTTAAGGCTGGGTCAATCTGGAAGGCAGTGTCAAGCTTCAACAAGTCAAATAAATCTTAACAAAATTGTAACCCAAGACCCGTGAGCCCACTGGCTAACATCTAATCACTATGGCTCCCTCTATTCTTAAATGAACCTTGCTTTTTTCTTGTATATTTTCTTTTTGTAACCAGACCGTTTATAATAATGTTTGGTCCATTTACAACCATAATTCATCTTAATTAAACTTCAAATAAATATGAGAAAACATATTGTCTTATACCCAGAAAAATACAGTTATTATCACACCATATTTTGTTTATCTTCCTGCCACAGTGGAGAATACCACCTTGGCTGCACAACTCATGATCTGAAACAGAAATCATGGTATTCTTTTATTCATCCAGAAGATATTCTGGAGGCTAAAGAAAAGCATGCTCATTGTGAGTATCTGAGTAATTCGATAAACTGTAGTGAAATTATTTTATTGTTTGTTCACCATTATGTAGCAGGTCCAATACAGATCACCTCTCTCATCACAGCCCACCTGAAATCAACTCAGGCTCTTACCTGCTCTTCCACCTCACACACTTTTATACTTTAAATTCCAACCCCCCGCCCAACACCCTGGATATTGTGGGGATGGAGAGTGCTAAGAAAGGACTTTCGTTGAATATTAATAGTTTTATCAAAGAAGAAAATAACTCCACGTTGTGATATCTCATTTGAAGGAAAAAGACTTAACCAAGTCTATAAATTCAAACATCTAGGAAGATCATCAGATGGAAAATGTGTGACAGAGATTAAAAGCAGAATAGGGCAAGCAAAAGCTGCATTTCAGAAAATGACAAATATCTTATGTGATAAATTGCTCTTATTTAAATAAAAAAAAGGGTGCTAAAATGTTACATAAAACTGTTCTACTATATGGCAGCGAATCTTGAAATGTAAGTGAATAAATTAAAAAGAATTTGGAATGAACAGAGATAAGCTAATGAAAGTAGATCTCTATATACAACAATAAGAAAGTGCTAAACACCCCATCCGTTCTTTTCAGGCGCTTGATATAGTCAACATATTTCATTTTCAGAAACAAAATGCTGTTTGCTAGGCAGTGTACTTTGAGATTCAGGTCTTTTAGAATGTCAGTATTTCTTTTTGTTTTATTCCGTGGTATACTGATAATCTTTCAGCCCAGAAGACCCCATTTTCTTGCTGAATGATTGTGATATAGTCAGTGACTCACACTGGTTTGTTGCTACAGAATTTTGACTTTTGATTTTCTTGCTGGTACTAGGCCATTGTCTTTTATTGCCGTTTGATCTTTGCATTGCTATTACAGAGTGTCACAGAGCAGGACACTCACTTGCCGTGGCCATCTAAAAAGGTTGCCAAAGGCTATGGGCATGGATGTGAAATGTGGCTATGTGGATGTGGAAAGCATTGGGAAACTAAAACATTATTATTTGAAGAAGTTAGGAAATTTAAAATCTTCTGATAGTTCAGGATGAGAGGCATTGGTCTTTATGTCTGGCCATAGTCGTCTGTCTTGTATACTTAAATAATTTATGATGTCAAACTGTTGAAAAAAAATTCTGTCTCTCTCTCTCTCTCTCTCTCTGTCCCTCTCCCTCTTTCCCTCCAACGTTTTTGTTGTTACTGTGTACTATAGCTTTTCCTCATGGATCATTAGTCTAAATCCAATTCGAAGTAAATCTTCCTAAGCTTTGTCACCTCTTGCAGCTCACTTTATGACCTCTGCATCTTTTTTTTACCAGTGTCTAATTCCATCAGTGTGGATGATTTGTCTCTGTTTATTTTGTGGGTTTTAGTACAAGAGAGACATTCTAGTTAATTATTATTGTTTTTTTTTCCCCTTCTTGTATGTCTTAATCAAAGTCAGCATCTTTTCCTCACTTCTTGATTCCCTTAAATTTGATTAGTTCCCTTCTGTCATCCCAGTGATCACTGAGGGTGCTGTAGTTATTTGAAACCACCTGTCATCAGTATGACCTTCACAGACACATGATTCTGTTTGCAGTGGTGCGGTCAAACCATGAAATAGGCTGCATGCTGACCATGCGTATGCTCAGATTTGATGGCAGCTGTTTCTGGGTCAACAGTGCAATGCATTTACGACAGGCATGTCTGGCACAGAATGAAGAACCACATATTGTCTGTATCAATCAAGTTATTGAGTAAGTATAGTTTTTTTTTGCATGCATTTTGCTCTCATTAATTGCTTAATAAAATATTTCAGTTGAATTTGGTTTTTTAAAACGATTGGAAATTGTACAGTATATACTCTAATAAAGGGAGTTGCCATGGTGTAGCGGCTAGATGCTCACCTGCTGATCAGAACATCATGGGTATCAGGTATAGTCTTTGGAAGTAAAGGCGGGATACTGACTACATCACCCACCTAGTGACAATTAGTCTATTAAATATAGGTATGGCACTATGTACCAATATACCTTATGACATGTAAAAGGGTTCTGTGAAAAAAATATACTCTAATAAGAGTACTTTGAAGCAATGATTATTAAAGTTTTGCATGAAAATAAGTACATGTATCTTAAAACAGACATAACACTGGCAGAAAAAAACCTTGTAAACATTGGAGCAAGAATCACCATGGTAAAAGTTGCTTTGTTTGCAATGTGGGAAACACAAGGAAAAAAGTCTAAGCTTCAGTGGGGTAAAAAGACGTTAATGGCTATATAGATTATATACTGCTGTTTACATGTGAAACATAGACAGCTTCAATGAGGTAACAGAGTTGAATGGCTATATACATCATATGCTGCTGTTTGCATGTGAAACATGGACAGCTTCAGTGAGGTAACCGAGCTGAATGGCTATATATAGACAATAAGCAGATAAGCTGAAAAACATCTGACAGCGGCATTGTAATCTTTAAAGAAAATATATAGAACTGAACAGATGGACAGCGAAACAGTTGATGTTTTTCAAGAAACAGATGAAAAGTGATTGATTAGAATAATTTGGTATAGACTGTAAACATATTCTGAACATGTAATGAGAAGAAATAAACTTGAAAACTTAGCGACCGGCAGAACTGATAAGAAAAGAATAAGGTAAAGGCAAAGAGATAAATATCTGGATAGCTTTGACAGAACAACATGACAGGGATGCAGAATAAAGAATACATAAATTTAATAAAGTATATAATTGATGTGTAGTACTAGAGCTGAATTTTGGCTCCAGCATTGAGCCAGCCTGAAACAGGTTATGTTGTGGGAAGTAAAGATGTTCAACATGATATTGATGACATCATCCATCAAGTATTGTTGTTTGCGTTCACCAGCTGTAAACTCCAACGGAAAAACCTGGTTGTTCATCCATTTCTGGACTTTGGCTTTGTTATAGGACCTGAATTTTGCATGTCCATCTGTTTTACTGCTCTTGCTTATTTGTATCCAGACTGTTGGTTCCTTGCCTCTCAGGCAGATGTACTCTGACTTAAAAGGAAGGCCCCCCCCCCCTCCAAATTAGTTGACTCTTACCAAATCTTTTTTGGGAAGGCAGTGGGTCTATTCTTGTTTTCCCCACAGTGGGACCCCTGTTTGCACATGGGGACCATCAAGTACTGAACTTGATTAAAATTTATTTATAGCACCATGTACACAATTGGCCAGGTGTGGGGAAAGCCCTTTTACTTTTTAACTAGAGCTGAATAAAATTATTTGATCATATTAAAAGATATAATTGTCTAGAAAACCCACTGTGCTAAGTCTGTAGCCATCATTATGTTAAACTTGCATAATTTCTTTATTTCAGAGAGCATGAAGCATACCAAGTTCAAGGTCACATGTTCTCCTTGTACCCTAGCCGCACCAATGAGCTGTGGGGGAGCCACCTGGCTGCTGTTTCATCTCCAAATACTGATATTTTAGGTGGTCAGTGGATGCCACAACAAGTGCTGAGCTCTGATCCTAATTACTTAACCCACCTTCCTAACTATATAGAACACCCACCCTGTCCTGATGTATTCACTTCAATGAGGGAGTCCAGTAATAAACCAGTGGCCGACTGCCATCTCCAGAGTCCCAGTTCTGTTGTACAGTTGAATCAACTGAAGGTGATGCTGAAGAGAAAGATCCAGGGATCGCAGGTGAAACCTGCAGTTTCTGCAAAGTTGGCCAGAATTAATTGGGACACTGATGGTTTCGTAAGAGGATCTACCTACTCAGATGTCAACCAGGAAGCGTCTCATAAAAAATTCTACTCCCAGGTTTCAGTTCCCTCATTTGATGATTGTCAGAGCCAGATGGTGCAGGGCTTGCAGTCGGTTTATGTTGCCAATAAAACATCCTCCAAACCATACTCCTTTATGACTATGCCTAAGAAAGTTGATGAGCAGGTAGTTCCAGATTCTTATCTCACACCAGACCCCTCACCAGTTTCATCACCAGAACCTTTACGGAGTAGTATGAATACGACAGATTTTATTAATAACAAAAAGGAGACCATCCATGGAAAATCCTCAATTAACATCCTCCAGGCACTAGAAAAGCTTGCCGCCCATCCTCACATGAACACGGAGATGAAGGTTCCAGTTGTTAAGGAAGCAGAACTTCCCATTCTGAATGCCTTTGACGTTGATATTTTTTTCGAAGCAGTTTCTGGAGAATTCCAGTCAAAGACATCAAAAGTAATGGAAACCCATGTTAAATGTGAGATCAAGAGGGAACTACCGGCAGAACCAGTTTTGGCTACAAACATCCCCAACTTTGCAGCTTTGAAGGATGAAGCATTAAGTCCCTTACCATGTGACTTCTACCAGAATCAGAACAATGTCCTCTTACAACCTCTGCCCCAATCCCAGATTCCAACTCAAATGAAGCCCGTTTTTCAGTCTGAGAATCAACAGCAAAGACAACTCTCTTTCCACTCACAGTTTCAAGGCCATATTCAGTCCTCCACCCAGTCTCAAATTCAACCCACATTATTTCCCTCCTCCCAACCTCAGATTCAGCCCTCATTCCAGTTACAAATTCTACCCCACAC
This sequence comes from Candidula unifasciata, assembly GCA_905116865.2. Classification (NCBI taxonomy): domain Eukaryota; kingdom Metazoa; phylum Mollusca; class Gastropoda; order Stylommatophora; family Geomitridae; genus Candidula; species Candidula unifasciata. The sequence goes on from CAJHNH020000349.1 coordinate 298,870, forward strand.
CAAATCCTCCTCAAGCCAGGTACAGCCCCAGCCTCCAACACAAACCTCATTCTTTTCCAAGCATCAGTTTTCATCAGAAACTAAGATCCTGCCTCAAATAAAACTTTCTAAATGGTGTCTGCCACCAAGCCCTGAAGCTTCTGTCATGTCCTGTCCAGGCACTGATGTTCCAACTGAGGTACCTGAGTTCCATTCAGACGCTTGTGACTATATGAAAGGTGCAAACATATCCCTGTGCAGATCAGCTGCGTCACAGGAAACTATTGATGATCTGATGACCTACCTTTCTGACGATAGCCTGGATCAGATGAAGACTGATCCAAACAACTCACCCGGATATGAAACACAGGATCTCAGTTCTGAGAAGACCTACCTTAAATCCTTTTATATGGAGAGCTCCACTTGTCACAAACTACTTCAGACAGCCACACGTCTGCCAGAAGAGTTCAGTCCACAGTCAAGCACATCCACAATGGAGATTGATTTCTTTGATGAATGTCCTGACTTTTCCTTTGAAAGGAAGATGAATTTACCCGACAGCCGGAATGAGATGCCACTTATCAACGGCAATGTTTCTGGCATGTCTGATGACTTCAGATTGGACTTCATCTTTGATTCATTCTCAGCTACACAAGGTAAAGCTTCCGCATTTTGAAAATACATCATGTAATTATTTGTGAAGATGTTTAAAAGTCAAGAAGATTGACTAGCAAGTCATATGATTATGATACAAATATATAAGTTAAAGTTGAGATGATCAACTTCATTGCACCAAGTGATCCCATATAGAAGCTCTACCATCCTCTCCAAAATGATATCATAGGGCTCTGTAGAGGGAAGGAGGAGAAGAGTTCGACCAAGAAAGACCTGGATGCAGAATTTAGCTGAATTGACAGACCTGAAATATGCAAACGCAAGTTCAATGCATCTCACTGACAGAGGTGGAGGGACCTGATCAGACAGTCAACAGCGACTGGTGGCCCATCAACAGTTGGTGTTATGGGACTGATGATGGTGATCCCACATAGCTAAGTCTCTTTCCCCAGAATGGTTAGCCATCCTCAGAGTGTCATAGAAAGCACAAACTCCATAGCTCCAGGGATGTAAAACTACACTCATGAACCGAATTTTTCTGAACCTATCCATAAAGCAAACTCATGAATTTCAAAGTAGATTGCAAATAGTTTGACCATTTCACCACAGTAACCCCAGATAATGATACATTTATTATACTTTTTAAATGTTTAAAAATTGCTTAACAAAAGATGATGATTACTGTAGACATTTGTATTTTTAATCAGAAAAATACCCACGTTATGACAATTTCTTATTTTAATGAGGTTCTTTTCCATTTCTTCTTTTTCAGATTCTTTGGAGATGACCAAACACAGCCAGTAGGCTCCTGCTTATGTAATGCCGTTCTCGTGTTACATACCACTTTTCGTAAAGTATGGCATATTGTCATAATTTGCTGCGGGAACAGCAAAGATTACCTGGGCTAACTTTTCACTGCTGGTCAGTGCAGAAGGTAGTCCTGGATATTTATCACGAAGCTGCAGGACGGCCGAGAGATGACCAGTGCCTGGCTGCTGGACAGTCAGTTCCTGGGTTGTTTCAAGTATCACAGACTTTCATTTCTACCACAGCATCAATCAGCTTTGAGAGATAACATTTGCCTGCCTGCCAGATAGGCCGTCAGAGATCACTTCTCCTGTCACAAATTTTTGTTTTGTCAGGCACCACACATGCTGTACACGTCTCTGACGGACAGCCAGTAGCTGTTTGCTGGACTTTCAGTAACTGGCTGTTTCAGACTTATCATTCTGTCTTAACACCTCTGAGTGTTAGATTGTGCCTGCCTGTTGAACAACCACGCATGAAGTTTCACCATCACAACAGTTATATTATGTGTTATGAAAAACAGCTAGTGCTTGTTTTGCCGGGCATTCAGTCTCTGGCTGTTTAACAGACATATTGTTCCGTATTAAATCTCAAAATGTTAGCTTGCCGAACAGCCAGGCATGTAGTTTCCCTCGATCAACAAATGTCTTATGTTCTCTGAAGAACAGCCAGTGATTGTTTGCTGGACGTTCAGTCACAGGCTGTTTCTAACATCGCAGACCTATCATTTAGCTTCACATCTCTCATTGTTATCTTGTGCTTCCCTCTTGAACAGTCACCCATAAAGTTTCCCCACCACCACAAATACATTATATACTCTGAACAACAGCCAGTGCTTTTTTTTTTGGACATTCAGTCACTAGCTGTTTGTAAAATTTAAATCTTTCATTCTGATTTACAATTCTGATGTTTAGCTTTTGCCTGCCTGTTAAACAGCCAGGCATAAAGTTGCTCTATTATCACTAATTTTGTTTTATAATTGCACAAGAGCTTAATTCATCTGTATGAGATAACCAGTGTTTGTCTGCTGGCCAGTCAGATATTGAGTTGTTTCTAGTATCACCGACTTGTCTTTTTGCCTCACAGTAAGTACCATACATCTCTGAGAAATTGGTGACACTTCCATTATGAAAAGATTTGTTGTCACAAACCGTTTACTGTCTGTAACACATCAAATGCACTTAACAGATCTGTGAGATTACTAGTGCCTTCCTGATAGTTAGTTTATCATGAGGTTTCTCAAGCATTACAAATCTTGCCACTATCATCTCTGAGTTACACTTGTCTGTTTGGTGGACAATGTCATGCCTTTCACTTTCATCACAATTTTCTTCATTGAAAATGTTTTAACTGAGTTTCAAATTATTTACTATATCTTTCATTGTAAGTTGATTATCTAAAGAGTCTATCTGAAAGAGTGACCAACATATCACAGTTTATTTGATTTATTACCATAATACATGTAACTGACATCAGTAACTCAGCTTTCAGCTATATAACTCTGCCAGCAAGACTAGTATTTGTTATTGGAACTCATTTTTATAGTTTAATTATAAGAAAGAAACAAAGGTTTCTTTTTTATTGGGGGGGGGGGGGGGAAACATGTGACGAAATGAAGGCATTGGAGAATCAGTTGTATACAAGAAGACAGTTGAGTAGCAGAATATCGTCAATAGAATTGATTGAGAACACCAAAGACTAACATCTGGAGAAAGACACATACGCCAGTGCCCTCTGGTGAGCCACATGATGGTAATATTTGTTCTCTGTATTTCTCACAAATGTGGATTGCTGGTTTTTTTTTAAAATTAATCTGTTGTATGAACATTTCACTTGATAATAATATCACACCTCCATTTTAATAGGACATTTTCTTAAGACAGTTCTACCAGTAGCTTCATTTTTTTGTTAAGCCGCCGCATTTAATTATTTCAAAGTAGATTAAACATGTTTGCCTTATTTCATAATTGTCACAAACCTTATTTCATAAATGTCACAAACCTTTTTTCATAATTGTCACAAGCTTTATTTCCTAATTGTCACAAGCCTTATTTCATAATTGTCACAAGCCTTTATTCAAAAATGGTCACAAGCCTTACTTACTTCATAATTGTCGCAAGATTTATGTCATAATTGTCACAAGATTTATGTCATAATTGCCACAATATTTATGTCATAATTGCCACAAGCACTATTTCATTATTTTCACACACATTGTGTCATATATGTCACAAGACTTATTTCATAATTGTTACATGTCATTTTGTGGTAATTGTCACACACCTTATTTTAAAATTGCCTGTACAGTTTGTGATAATTGAAATCATGTTCACATTATATCATTTAGCTGTGAAATTCACGTGCATACATTTTGCCTGTTATAAATGAAAATTCTAATTACAAAATCTAGGTTTAAACTGGTCAGGGGGAGACTAAGCTAAAAATAATTTACAAGTTACCTCCATTTTTTCCAGTAGTCAGTCTATTGAAAAATTTTTTTTTTTTTTTTAAATTGTAAAAATGGGTTTCGAAAAACATGAATCAAATTAATGTAAAACTATATAATTCAGATGCCAGGTAAAAAATTTAATGGTGACCAAGTGCTATGGTAATTGTCTGCCTCTGAATATATTTATTCTTAGATTCACACGAAAAATTAATAGAAAAAGACAGCGATCATTTTCCCCCCAATCTGACCTTTTGTCAAAAATGACTTTAGATCCCATGTTGACCCAACATTAAATGAGTACCAGGTAGTCCTGGGAAGTCACGGCAGTCGGCGTAATATTGATCACATCACCCACTGAGTGACTACTGGTCTATAAAATATCATTCTAGCCCTATAAACCTGGAGGCATGGAAAGGGGGTCCTTTACTGTTTATTTTTTTTTAAATAACTTTTATGGCTCAAGATTTTATTGTGGTCAGTTTTGTAGTTTAAATAGAATGATCTTTTGCTTTCGTGTAAGGAGGTTCATTTGGTATTTGGGATTATGCTCTGACAACAGGAACTTCATATCAAGAGGGACTGGTTCATAGATAGTATCTTACTGACTGACTTTCTACCCCACCAGGACATCACTCAAGCGATAAACACCCGATGACACAATGTGCCACCATGTGGATGAGGATCACCGTGGAGAGGTCCCAGAAACCGTGTTCAGCCATTAGGCCATATTTGTGGCCAGGCTATATAGCGGCCCCTGGCATGAGCCAGAGTAGGGCTTCAAATAAAAAAATTGCACCCTAAAAAGGACGGCAAGACTAGTAAAGGCAGTATCATTCTCAGAACCTGAAATACTTCAGCCATTTTAACATTTCAGAGTGAACAGTAAAGAAATGTATGGTTCCTAGAAGAAAAGGCAGGAATAAACCAAGTTAAAGGTGGATTCAGGATATAACTACATCATGAATGTTCATGAGAAGGAAAAACTGGAAAAGGCAGGGATGGACTAAGATGATGGTGGATTCAGAAAATTAAGTAAACACTGATCATGAAACTGCATGAGGTGGAAAAACTGACAAAGGACTGAGTGGATTTTCAGCCTACTGTGATGAGAATGATGTTGTGCAAATGATTTGCTGAGTGATGATAATCTTTCATATATAATTCTTCTTCTTTGTGTTCACTGGCTGTAAACTTCAGCAGAAAGTTCTGGTCTTTCGTCCACTTCAGGACTTTAGTCTTGTTCCAGAACTTGAGTTTTGCATGCACATCTGTTTTACAGATCTGGCTTATTTGTAAGCAGATCGTTGGTTCCTTGTCCCTCAGGCATATGCTGTCTGACTGTGAAGGAACATATATAATTTAAAACGATGTTCATACCGATGGTAGATTGTGACACCCATGTAAATTTGCTATGCTCAATAATTTATTGTAAGCTTCGGTAACTTTGACAAATACCTCTCCAATGTTAAATTTGTTGTTGTGACATTGTTTCATGTTGTAATTAAGTGAGGTATGTCAGATGTTGTATCATTGTAACTTTGAAACACTGCATTTAGCTTAGTGAAACAATGTAATGTTCTGTCATTGTTTTTGTGTGAATTTGGCCAACCCTAGTTTTATTGTCCTAAATGTAACGACATAACTCTAATTATTACATTCTGGCCAGGCCAAGAAGTTTTGTCTCATTCATGAGAGCCCAGAGTTCTTAACCATTCGGCCAGCCACTCTGTGAGAAACTAAATAAAATTATAAAATTGATAACTGAAGATTACTTAAAGCAGTTTTTTTTTTTTTTTTTAGTGAAAAAAAAAAATGAAGAAAAAAAAGTAAGTATTTTAACTGTTTGTTTTTCACCACGCTGGTCATGCTAGTGAGAAAACAAAGTATGAATTTTGCTACAGCCCGACAAATTGTATGCTGGTCATGCAGTTAGGGTTTAGTTAAAGTATACACAATTCTTTAAACAATATAGCTGCATTGTTTAATTTGTTAGTCTCATAAAGTTTTGCAGTAGATGTCCTATGAGGCACATAATCAATATGACAAATCACAGTTCTGTTATTTTTAAAGAAGCTTGATGTACAATGCATGTGAAAGCCAATTTTCCTCAGTGTGCTGAACCAAATTTGAACAGTAAGAAAACACATGATGCAATGATTGTTATTATATGGAAGAGTCAGTATAAACACCACGCCTTGCTTGGGACTTCAAGAGTTGATGATAATGTTATTGCTTGTTTTTTGTACACCATATTTTATTGTAATTTATGAATCATTTACTACTGTTTTATTTTGCAATGTGGACAAAAACACTGAAATGTGTGCACTTCATGCTTGTTATTTATATATAGTTGACATTTGGAAATCTTTTATGTGTTTATTTTTCGCCAAATCAGTTTAATTTAATTAGAAATAAATAGAGTATATTTTGTAGTCAGTGCATAGCATGCAGGCATGCTGTGTGAAACAGGACTATATTATATTCTATGCAAATTTTATTTCAGCCTTTGGATATGTTTCAAAAATGTTTATTTAATTGATTATATAATTTTATTGTAACCACCATTGTTCTTATCATTATCATTTTAAAGTTCAGTTCCTGCCCGGCTCTCTAGCGTAGTTGGCTAAGCCGGATTGCGCAGTGACCGGGTGACGAACTCCTTGTGGTCCGGGGATAGGCAGAAAAGCCACATTTCTCCCAAATTTACAGTATTTACAATGGAATCAAGGCTGAAAGGTCGCAATATCCATAATACCGAGCCTAAGGGTTAACAACTCATGGCTTCTGCATACTAAAACAACAACAAATGTTCAGTTCCTCAAATTAGTATTGATGGTTTTGCTAGTTTCACAGACATATCACAAAATAATATATTTTAATTAAACTACTAAAGTGACTAACAGTGCTTCATTTCATGTAGTTGGAAAGACATAATTATTAATAAAGTGTAACTTGTTCGCAGATTGGTTTTGTCGTACATGCGCCCACACACACATCTACAAATACACTCATACATACACACACTCATGCACTCGCTCGCCTGTAAATTGAAAAAACATAACTGAAATTATAAATATTCTTTTAGTTTTAAAAATAACATACGCAATTTTAGTATATGTTTTGATTGGGAAGTTGAAGAGATGAACTCTTCAAATAAAATATTTCCTATTACAAACTGTAACTAATCAGTGTTTGAAAAATGGGAAAAAAAATCGTTATAATTAATTTCAGTTTTTTTTTAATGTATTAATGAAAATTTTTTTTTATTGTTTACTGGGTTCCCCAACTGTCACAATAGATAAGCAAAATATTAAAAATCTGGAACCTAAAAATATCCTATTGTAAAAAAGGAAGGAAATGTACACAAGGTATACACTATTTATTATCTTTTTCTTAATGTTTACCATCTGTAAACTCTGACGGAAAGTTCTGGTTGTTCGTCCACTTCTCGACTGCAGCCCTGTTCCAGAACTTGAGTGTTGCGTGTGCATCCGTTTGACAGATCTGACCAATTTGTATGCAAACTGATGGTTCCTTGCCTCTCAGGCAGATGCACTTTGACTTTGAAGGATGCTCCCAATGAGTCGACTCTTACGACATGCTTTTGGGTAGGCAGTGGATCTATTCTTGTTTTCCCTATAACAGGGCCCCGGAACCCACACAGGAACACTATTTATTATGAGTTCAACATTATTTACAAAAATAATTTTCATCATGTATTTCTGAAATAATAACATTATATTTTTTTTTATAATAGAGCAAAATGTACCCAGTTTGAAACTTATTCTAAAAGAACCCTTGATTTAGAAGTTATTATCTTTGGGATGTTCAGGTGAGTTTTTTTTTTCAGAGCCTAAAAAAAATTATGCCTGTAACTAAATATCTTAGTGCGATTTATATCTTGTTAATAAAGATACAAAAATGTGTGTCTAGTGTCAGATTACTTCATTTTAGTTAACATAAGGGTCTGGTTAAATGGTTAATTCCGTTTGTCTTAAATTCTCAAGGTTGTGGGTTTGCCTTGAAACTTTCTATGACATGATCATATTCAACACACGCAACTATGCATGGTGCAGCATAAACAGGTTTCAGATAAAGGGTATCCTCCGAATAACGGTCCCAAATTATCGAGGCAAAAAATATACCCTAACACGGCCTCAGTCACATGTAAATTGCGGACCTCTTCCCGAGACTACACAGCATACCGCCGAGAGTATCTCGGGGCTAAACTAGATGGCTGGGACTTACGAGCAAATAAAATAGAGAAAGCTGCATGAGTCCCAGCCATCTAGTTTAGCCCCACTCCCTGCCACCTGTAGCGGCGCGGGAGATATTCTCGGTAGTGACTTTAACTCGGCGGAAGTTTTTTCGGCGGTATGCTGTGCAGTCCCGGAAGAAGTCCACAATTTACATGTGACTGAGGCCCTGTTAGGGTATATTTTCGGCCTTCATAATTTGGGACCGTTATTCAGAGGATAGCCCAGATGAATGCTGCTAAAACGTACATATATACATACCGATGTACATACTGTATAGAGAAAATGGTAGCATATTAGCTAGCTGGCTTGTTTGCCATCCAGTAGTCATGTGTTCTAATTCTCATGGTCGGGAATGCTGTCCTGGTGAGCATGCGCCAGAGGAAGTTGGATGTGTTGATTGAAAGGCACAAATTTTGCAGCTGTCTTGTAAAAGGCACAGTGCAATTACCTCACTCAGACAAATGAAAAGAAGAAGAATTCACATAAACTGTACTGAGTAAGCGTAACAAGGGAAAAGACCCATCTCACGCCACTGGGGTTGAGGACACATATGGTGGAGTACCCATATATCTTTATAGATCAACTAACATTCGTTGGCTGATGCGGTCAACATTGCACCAGTGGTTTTACTTTTCTGGAGGCGCAGACCAATGCAGAGTTTGTTATAGCAGTGACCATGATCAGCGCAAGTCATGATTCCTGATGGATTTGCAAATGGAAGAAAAAACAAAAAACACTCGAAAGATGTATGTGAAAGACAAAAAGTATGTGGATGTGTGTAGTGTGTGTGTATGTATGTGTATGTACTTGTGTGTGTAAACGCAAGGGGTGATATGTGAAGGGCGAAAGTTTTTCATGGTATAGCCACAACCCCCTCTCCCTCCCCCACCCCCTAAATCATAGTCTGAGATTGAAATGATTTCTGAATTCAACCTTTTTTAAGCAGTTTCAAATCGCATGTACCTATTTTCTGGAAGAAAAAAGTGTATGCGCGCGAGCGTGCCTATATAACATCCCCCCCCCCCTTTTTTTTTTTTCTCCCCTTCTCTGTACATGTATATTTTGTTTCAAGTAGATAAATCCTATATGATCATAAAAAGTGAGTGATGTTCAAACCCACCAGGACCGCACAACGAGGGATAAAACACCCGGTGAGACAAAGTACCACCATTCGGATGAGAAACACCCGGCTACAAGTCTTAGAAAAGCCGTTCAAACGTTATGTTAGCTCCCAAGACTACACTGAGGTGGGGCTTTGAAATAAAAAAAAAATGCGTCCCATATTGGGTGGGGCACGGCCAACTCTAGATATACAGCCGGACCTGGGTGGGGTTATATCTATATCATAAAGAAATCTCATCAGATGACACATGAGCAAATACAGGATACAAATTTATGTACAGAACAAAATAATAAACAAATAGTTATACTGGGAACTCTATATTAACCTCCAGTACAGAGGTTCTAGAAAGGCTACAAAAGAGAAGAGAATTACTAAAATAAATAAAAAAAAGACAATTGAAATGACTTGGCCACATTAAAAGACATAACACACTTTGAAAAAACAGCTACCACATCTCCTGCAACTTCCTCCAATTAATTTGCTCGTGAGTCCCAGGAACCGAGTTTAACCCCCTATCCGCGCCGCACGTAGCGGCGCGGGGAATACGCTCGGCGGTGAGTTTAATCGCGTTTTGCGCATGCCGAAAAGTGTGAGGATACAGGTCGGCAGGTCTGACAGCTACCGTTGAAGAAACCGTTAATATTTCAAGGTCGAGCTGCGGACCTGTAGTGATTGATGGCTAATGTTATACTTGAATCCGGGGTTGAAAATTCCTCTATGCGAGTGTGCGGACACTAATCAACTAATGAGTTACGTTTATTGTTTGATCGAGTCAGGGGTGCAACCCTGTCATGTGTTTCACATATTTCCATTCAACTCTGTTAATTCGTCAATACACCAGTGTCGTACAAGGAACCCAAAGCCTTCTCGATTAGATCAACGTTGAGGTTCCCTGAAGTTGTTCGTTGCATTATTGTTGTGTTGCCCAGTTACCCAGTGGCATCCGGTTTCAGGCTGGGCTCGAGGCCCTCCTCACCGTTAACTGCAGAAATTATACCTTAAGAGTTTACATTCTAGACTTTGTTGTTGCATTGTTATATTGATATTCAAGTTACTTTAACATGTTGCCTTTGATTATGAAGTTGTACGCTTCGTCGTTTCGGTCGGTTGCACTCACACACTCGCCCTACGCCACAATGAGTGTCGACTATCTAGTCTTAGTCTCTATCAAGCCATTTCTTCAACGTCAGCACGTCACAAGGCAGCAGTCAGAGAAAGTGTACAACCAGGACAAGAGACTACGCGTGATGGAGATCCATTGCAGCCAACATTCCCTGTGAAGATGGCACCTAATTGATTGATATATTATTGTAAGTAAATCAGGGGGATTAAATTATTTTTTCAATCTCCATCGAGCTTTGTTTGATTCGTTCTTTCACAGAATCACAATCTTTGCACAATACATTGTCTTACATTATGTCTGGCTAGAACATGCTGAAAAATCTGCTTTACAGTGTACACGTCCGCTGCATCATTTATGCCAGTGTTCCTCAGCCTGTTTACACCCGCAGCCCACAAAAACACAGGAGCTATTTTCCGGCCCACCTAGCAGCTGACCAAAAACATTAACAAAAGCAAATGTACATAGCAGTAAAAAGTAAAGGACCAATTTCCTCGCCTTTAGGCGTACAGGGCAAATAGGGCTAGACCTATATTTTTATAGACCTATCGGCACAAGATGGGTGATGTGGTCAGCATCACGCCGGCCGCCTTTACTTTCCGAGACTGCACCCGGTATCCACTCAAGGCTGGGTCGACCTGGGAGCCAGGGTACAAAGCAATAATTGTATTAAATACTATGTCATAAAATTTACAATTCTCAGCTAAAGCAGCATCTTCTGCTGCTCAAAAGCTGCAAAATCTAAGCCGTTGAACGTGGTTTCCAGGATTTGTACCTTGTTTGATTTTAGTCTTTGAAGTGGAAATTCTACAGACTGCAATCATGGAAGTGAAAAATTACATAACCCTACTCCGTTATATGATTATGCAAGGCAGCCCATCTGGACTTGTCAGGCCATCAATGGGCCCTGGGCCACCGATTGAAGAACGCTTTTATGCCACTGCATGCATTTAAACTCTCGCAGTAATAGTCTTATTTTTAAAAACGGTATTCCGTACAATTTTCACCAACTTGTGGTAGAAGGACACATTGTGTTGAGGAGGCTTGTTAAGTTTATGAGTTTAAAAAAAAAAACCTTAAGTGCTACGAGTATTTTAAATAATCGGTGCTTTATTAGTATCCTACCCCAAACAGGAGAAATCTGCAGGTAATGGGACAGTTTAAAATTTCCGGGGGTGGTAGATAGGCTGCATGCAGTCGTGGGACCTAGGCTGCTCTCTCTCTCTCTCTCTCTCTCTCTCTCTCTCTCTCTCTCTCTCTCTCTCTCTCTCTATCTATCTATCTATCTCTCTTTGATAAGCCAGTCTTACCACCCTCTAAAATGTTGAACTGTCATGTGACGTCATCTGGGGGTAGAATATTATTTAAATACCAAATAATCAATCAATAAACGTACAGATCCCCTGGTCATTCCACACAGTACCATCCTTTTCAGACCATGATGACCCATCTGTGCTTCTGCACTGTTCCCCTAATGGCCCTTACAATATTTTTGCCTTTTATGCATCAATTCACCACCAAGTTGTACAGAACCAGCCAGTCTATCTGCCTGTTCATTTCCTAATACACCGGCATTTCCTGGGGAAAATATCCAATGGAAGCTAACTACCCGGGGGACCTTTGATACGATGCTTGCCACTCTTCGCGGAGCATACCGGTCTCCATCTTTCTCAACATGCTCTGTGAGTGTTACAATCACAGAATGTGTGTTGATTCTCAAGCCAGCGAATGGCTACAGCGACTGCCCCCACCTCCATTCTCAAACTAGATGTTGTGGTGTCTTATGCCAGGCTTTGTTGCACTAAGCGACGTCCATTCACTTTTGCATAATAACCTCAACGAGCTTAGTCTGCCTTTCAACACAGAGCCATGTGTATAGATAATCACATCGCCTGGGCAGGAATTGTCATGAATCATTTGTCGAACTTCTGATCTGGAAGTGCCCGCAAGCCAGTCTCAAAAGCCGATGTCTTCTTCCTTACGGACTACGAGATAGTCGACGACTCAAATCCGTACGTTGCTACATGGATTATGTATGCTCTGAAAATTTTGACTTGGATTTCCTTGATGGCTCCTAACCATAGACTCTTAAGGCTGTTTAATCTTTGCATTGCTGTGGCCTATCTCCTTTGCTGTTTATTATGGAGCCTAGATAATCAAAATGTGTGACGATCTTAATTTTTTCGTCTTCTCTTCTTCTTTTTCATCCTCTTCTTCTTCTTTCCTTCTTCTCCTCCTTCTTCTTTTCCTTCTTCTTCTCCTCTTCCTCCTCCTTCTTCTTTTTTTTTCTTCTTCTTCCTCTTCTTCTTCTTCTTCTTCTTCTTCTTTCTCCTCCTTCTTCTTTTTTCGCTCGCTTTAAACAGGTTATCTATATCTGCAATGTTGTGTCTGGTATGAATATAATTTATTGTTAAGCTTGGGTTACAGGCAGTTTAGTCTCTAGGCATTATTTTTTTTTGTTTTTTTTTTTTGTTTCTCTTAATTCAAGAACAGATTTTTGCTTAATATAATAATCTATATATATAAAAATCAATGTTTGTGTGTTTGTTTGCTCCCTATAGACTCGGAAACTACTGAACCGATTTTGCTGAAATTTTCAGGATATGTTTGTTGTGATACCGGATTTTGAACTGTCGTGGTTTGAAATTCAACCTGTCACTGTTAGAGATAGGTGACCACAATTTATGCCAAAATATACGCAACTAATATTTATAACTTTAGTGATTTCTAATTATAGCCACGTTACGTGGGATCGATTTACCGTGCATGCGCAGTAGTGACGCTCTTTCGTCAACATTTGCCCGCAAGGAAAATGGCTATCGGTTATCAAGAAATATATAAAAAGGTAAGAGCATTTATTTAAGTAACATTAGTCAGTATGTACATGTTTTTTGTTTAATTTTAAACAAATGTGGACCACTTCTTAAATCCCGCAATGATAAATGTATACACATTATCATTAACTATTATCGTGCCATGTCGTAAGAAACAGACGAGCAACGTGAGGTGAGACTGACTTGCAAAACCAGTATGTACATGTTTTTTGTTTACTTCAAACAAGTGTGGCACCACTTCTTTAATCCCGCATTGATAAATATATACACATTATCATTATTCCCCGTGTGGGTTTCCGGGGTCCCATTGTGGGGAAGACAATACATGTGTGGACCACTCCTTAAATCCCACAATGATAAATGTATGCACATTATCTGTTGGCTTTTTCATATTGTCTTATATACCGCCTTTTCTTACTATTTGCTGCCCAGTTTCTATGCATTTCCTCTTGAGTCAAAATAGATTGTTATCTCATGCTCATATTTTCATTTATTTGCAGCGATACTTCAAGTCAACTTCCATTCATGAGGATGAACAAGCTACTGATGATCAGCGCTCATCTACACCTAAAACACGCAAGAGGAGGGCATTAATTGCTTCAAAAACAGACGAGCAACGTGAGGTAAGACTGGAAAACCATTCGAGTGCGCACTGCTGAAGCCCGTTCATCTCAATCAGACCAGCAACGGAAAGCAAGACTCGAAAACGTTCAAATGCACACTACTTTATCCAGGCGAACACTGCATGTTGATTTGAATCTTGGTGCATTCCATTACACCAGCAATTATGATTGGTCTTCATCCACTCTCGCTTATTGGCAAAATGGATAAATTGTGCGTACATTGCAGTGCCTTCAAATTTAAGAATGACATGCCGGGTATGTGCTGCGCTGGTGGAAAAGTTAAATGGCCAGTATTACATTCACCACCCGAACCATTATCATTATTGGTAGTAGGTGACACAGGCCAGTCGACACATTTCTTGACAAACATAAGTACATTTGCAAATATGTCAACAAAGGAGGCGATATGGCAGTCTTTGGAGTGGGACATGCAGCTGCATCTATCGATGAAATCAAGCAATATCAGCTTGGGCGCTACATTAGTAGCAATGAAGCGGTATGGCACATTTTCTCATTTCCAATTCATGAATGACATCCAGCAGTTGTTTATTTGGCAGTGCACCTTGACAATGGACAGCGCGTGTACTTCACTACAGAGAATGCACATGCACGAGCATTGTTACCACCGCCAACCACGTTAACTGATTTTTCTCATTGTGTAGAGATATGTTTGCAAAGACACTGCTTTACTCTCACCTGCCAATATACTACACATGGAATGCATCAGCTAAAAAGTTTCAACGTTGCGAGCAAGGTCAAGCGGTTGACGGACATCTTAATTTATATTCTACTGATATTTTAGGCCGTGTGTACACTGTTCATCCCAAAAATGCAGATTGCTTTTACTTGCGATTACTTTTAATCAACAAACGGGGGACCGGCATCCTTCCAGGACTTGAGAAACAGTTTATGGTAAAGTATGCGCTACTTACCGTGAAGGTTGCCAAGAATTAAATCTTCTTGAAAATGATGCACATTGGGACACTTCACTCGCTGATGCTTCGAATACTGCTCGACCACAGCAAATACGCACATTATTTGCAATAATATTAACAACTTGCTTCCCATTCATTCCAAAAGAGCTTTGGGAAAAATACAAAGACTACATGAGTGAAGACATCCTGGCGTGAAACGAAGCATGATCAGGACCTTCAATTAATACCAAATGTATATTATGAGGCATTTGTTTGCATTGAGGACATATGTTTGACAATAACTAACAAAGCAATGGTTCAGGTGGGACTGGCTCTACCAGAACAATCTGCAAACAACCTTTTTGATCGTGAGTTGCCATGAATCCGAACATCTAAGACAAATTACCAGGCGGTGTGACAACGTATAAGTCTGTCGATACTGTAATGATTCAGGACGAAATTGTTAATTATCCAACTGAGTTTTTAAATTCACTTGATTTGCCAGGCATGCCACCCCACATTTTAACCGTGAAAATTGGCGAGCCCATCATTCTTCTCAGAAACATCAATCCGCCACGTCTTTGCAATGGTACCAGGCTTTCAGTGAAAAGGCTGATGCTCAATATCATCGAAGGTACAATTTTAAATGGGAAATTTAAGGGCGAGAATATACTTTTGCCACGCATCCCAATGATTCCAACAGACATGCCATTTGACTTCAGACGCTTGCAGTTTCCGGTGCGACTCGCCTTTGCAATGACCATAAACAAATCACAGGGACAATCCCTACAAGTGTGTTTACTACATTTGGAACATCCATGCTTTTTTACCATGGGCAGCTATATATGTGGCCTGTTCACGCGTCGGAAAAACCTTCTAATTTATTTGTGTACGCACCAGACGGAAGAACAAAAAACATTGTTTACCCAAAAGCACTTCAGTAAACACATTTTTAATGTTAAATTACCGGCACAATGATCCAATATCATTACATTTTGTTAAAGCGATTTTCCTTTCAATTCACTTCCTATTGTAGCAACGCGTGCAGGATTGTTTACAGCAATTAGCAAATGTGCTCATTTCGTAATTATGGTGTATTTTTCCTCTTTTCATTGCTTTTCACTAGGGTAATTTTTCCAACTGCTTCGATGAAGGAGAAAGTAGTATGTGAACTGGGAGATGGGTAGTTACAATAAACTGTTTACTGATATAGATTTAAGTTACAGTAACTGCCTTACCCACTCAAAGTTTTATTAGCTGTGGTTTAGCTGTTGCACTGTACATCGCTAGCGTGAAGCGAAGACACATTTCTATGTTCTCTATTTTCCATGTAGCCAAATTACGCCACAGCAACGCGTGGCCGGGTACAGCTAGGAAAAAGCGTTAATGTTGGTAGCAGAAGTTGGTAGCTACGAGGTTGTCAATTATCCAACTGAGTTCTTTAATTCGCTTTATTTGCCAGGCATGCCACCCCATGTTTTAACCTTGAAAGTCTCTATTTTCCATGTTGCCAAATTACGCCACAGCAACGCGTGGCCGGGTACAGCTAGAAAAAAGCGTTAATGTTGGTAGCAGAAGTTGGTAGCTACGAGGTTGTCAATTATCCAACTGAGTTCTTTAATTCGCTTTATTTGCCAGGCATACCACCCCATGTTTTAACCTTGAAAGTTGGCGTGCCTGTTATTCTTCTCAAAAACATCAATCCGCCACATCTTTGCAGTGGTACCAGGCTTTCAGTGAAAAAGATGGTGCCCAATATCATCGTAAGTACAATTTTACATGAACATTTAAGGGCCAGGATATACTATTGCAACGCAATTCCAACAGACATGCCATTCAACTTCAGATGCTTGCAGTTTCTGGTACGACTCACCTTAGCAATGACCATCAACAAATCACAGGGACAGTCAAAACAATTGTGTGGACTACATTTGGAACATCCATGCTTTTCACATGGACTGCCATATGTGGCCTGTTCAAGCGTCGGAAAACCTACTGATTTATTCGTGTACGCACCAGGCGGAAAAACTAAGAACAATTACATTTTAAATTGCCTGTTTTTTCCTAAGGATTTGTAAACAGCACAATGATCCAAAATTAATACTACATATTGTTATATCGACTTTCCTTTCAATTGAATTTCTATTAGAGGCGTAGCAACGCGCGCTTGGTACAGTTTACCATAGCAACCATTTCGTAATTATTGTGTATTTTCCCTGTTTTCATAGCTTTTCACTTGGGTAATTTTTCCGACTACTTCTATGTACGAAGCAAGATTTCTATTTTCTTTCTTTTCAATTCAGCCAAACTATGCCACAGCAACGCGTGGCCGGGTACAGCTAGTAATTAACATAAATCCCAGAAAGTTAACCGTTGAAACAAATACCGGAAGTCGGATGTGTCAGCCGAAATGCGCAGATAGCGCGGCCATGTTGTAAAGAGACACAATGCAGATACGTCCTCGGATGAACGCAGAAGAAATTCACAAAAATGTACTGTTATTTTTTTTTATTTTTTTATTCTCCCCCTGCTTCTGTCTGAGCGTCAGTCAATACAGTAAAATACTAATTATCTGACATGTGGCAGTTAGGAAATCAATTACTGGCTTTGCTGTCGGGGTGTTTTCCTTGAATAGCCGAGATATCGATCTTTAGTAAATGGGATAGTGCAGCAGGTGAGAATCCCTAGAAATCCCTTAGAAATATGTGATATATAAGAAACAAGACTTTTGAAAGTCGATACGGTGTGGATAGAGTGAAGAAAAGGCAACATTTCAAAAATTATAGATTATGGGTACGTTGGAAATGAATAGAAAGTTGTCGAAAGCAATGAAATACATACAAGATAAGTATTTCAACGATAGTCACTGTTATAGGAACCATACTAGGAACCAGGAGGTGGACATCGATACAAATGAGAGTATAGTATCTAGAGTAGACACGGACTGCAACCTCAAAGAGAATGCAACCTCAAAGAGAATGCAACCTCAAAGAGAATGCAACCTCAAAGAGAATGCAACCTCAAAGAGAATGCAACCGCAAAGAGAATGCAACCAGAGCGAGAAAGATAGTCTTGAAGATCAATTTTAGCCAACCTCAATTGTGGTGACGCTACATAATTCATTGCGAGAAAGATATAAATGGAATTAACAAACCGTGTCTCTTGTGTAAATGTTTGCAATACACTGGTATTATCACTCCTTACTTTGGCAGCTTTTCCCTTCTTTTTAAAGCCCATGCGTGTGGCGTCATGTCTATCCACAACCTTCTATCTCGTGCACTTTTAGTCAACTCTGATGCAGATGATCCTCCATGCCATGATTTCCAAACTGTCATGTAACTGTTCTCTCTAACTCCCTCTGTCTCTCTTTCCCTCCAACTTTCCCCCTGTCACGATGTACTCCCGCTTTCGCCTTCTCTTGAAATGACCGGATTGAATGCGGATTGTCTATTTCTGATGTAGGCAATCAGTTCTCTTCGTTCTCCCGTGTGGGTTCCGTGGCCCGGTTATAGGGAAAACAAGAACAGACCTACTGCCAACCCAAAAGCATGTCGTAAGAGTCGACTAATTGGGAGCTTTCTTCAAACTCAAAGTTCATCTGCCTGAGAGGCAAGGAACCAACCGTCTGCATACATATTAGTCAGATCTGTCAAACGGATACACACGCAACACAAATTCTGGAACAGGACTGCAGTCCAGAATTGGACGAACAATCATAACTTTCCACCGAAGTTTACAGCCGGTGAACGCGTAGGAAGAATAAGAAGAAGAAGTTCTCTTCGTGAGTAAGTTTCTTTCTATACATCTTCATTACTTTTTGGCAACAATGAACCTCCCTTTAACAATAGTTAAAAGATGGACAATGTTTTGTTGCGGGCGCATAACGCGATCATCCCCGTAAACAGTCCTACAGAACTCGGTAAAGGAGAAAAGGACAAGAGGCAGACCAAGAAAAACATGGTAACAACATTTTGCAGATCAGACGGGCCTTATATGTGTAAACACATAAGTCCAGCACCTTTGACCGAATGAACCGAGGGATCTGATTAGAGTCGACAACAAATGCTGACCTAACGATAAACGGTTTTATGGTGTGATAATAATGATGAGACCGAACCGGGCTTTCTTCCCAAATGACCACGGCTTCCTGGTCGACCTAACCTTGAGTGGGTACCAGGTGCAGTCCTGAGAAGTAAAGGCGGCCGGCGTGATGTGACCACATCACCCACCAAGTGCCGATTGGTCTATGAAACAGAATAGGTCTAGCCCTATATGCCTAAAACGCATGGAGTCGTGTAAAAAGGTTCTTTACTTTTTTAAAAATAATGATAATGAATCCACCACACATCTTCGCTATCCGGTGTGTTTGCATGTTTGTTATGTGACCTGCCAAACATAGAGGGCCCTGGGGAGATTGGGAATGAAGGAAGTTGCTGGGGACAGTTAACTGGTTAATACATATTTCTGAAACCATGGTGTAAAGTCAATGGCTAGAAACGAATTCTCTTCACATTCAACGGGTTTAGATTTGGTGAATAATAGGCATCGCAGTGACGATTTGATTTTTGAGTTGAGTTGGGCTGATCCAAAAATCGAGTTCCAATACTAATGGTGCCAGTAGCATTCTGATTATACGTCCATCCTGCCTTTCTTTGAACATTCAGTACATTATGCATTATGCAATATCGCAATATTCTTACCACGGCAATCACTGTAAAACATAGACACCTGTTTTCAGAAGACAAGGAAAATAGTCATGACAGAAATTAAAAGTTTATGTACTATCTATCCTAGGTGTGACGAGGAAAGATCGACTTAGTAACGGTGACATCAGGAGGACAGTCTGCATATAACAAACACTGAGCTTTATAGGCAGACAACACATCAAATGGTTTGGCCATGTAACAAGATTGGCATCAGACAGGGCACCACAAAGAGTAATGTTATACAAATACAACGGTAACAGATCTACAGGTAGACCACGCAAAAAATGGACCGCAGAAATATCAGAGACACTGAAAAAATACTGTATATGAAGCGAAGAGAAGGGCCCGTTCCACAGATCTCTTCCTGCTCTGACGCCGCGAGGCATTCCAGCAGTAGAGAAAAGAAAGACAGAAGAAGAATAAAAGATGCATTCCCATATGCGACCCGTCCTTCCATGCAACAGCCACTAGAATGAACTGACTGTCCTCATGTGAAATTATTTATGTTTCTATTCACCGCTTAGCATATTATCTTGTAGGATTCCCATACTTTTAACGATGCCTCTGGTTATCAGTCTCTACTGAATTGACCAACAAAGATTGAAAAAAAAGGGAAGTTTGCAAGGGGAAAAAACAGCTTTCGCTACCCAGTCATTTCCACTGCATGCGTAATTTATCAAAGATCAGCGAGCCCGCCGCACGCGCATGGCATGTGAGCGCTCGATAAATGGTCGATTGGCTTGCCCCTAACTCTGGGGGCTGCACGGAGTGAGCAAACACAGTGTTTGTTATTAAACCTACGCCTGGTATCTACGTCAAGCGGGGAAGCCAGTCGCTTTCCCTCTACTGCCAAGACTGCGATTTCTTGGATCAATCGTTAAAGGATAATTACCAGATAGCAGCAAATAGCAGGTGTAGGTAATTACCCGCTTACCTTGTATATAAGACGATGGATAAAGACGAGACAAACTCGGCATACCGCGCTAACTCCGCTCAGGGCGGATCAAAAGGACCGGCCTTCACGGCAGACAAGACTAAGAATAAAATGGCGGCCAAAAGCAACAAGAAATGGGTGCGTCTAGCCACTGTTTTGGCTTATGTACTTGCAGTGTCGTTAGCCGCCATAGTTTTGGCTACCTACTACAGTCTTATATGGGAACCAAAGTTGAAATTGAAAACTCCTGTCTCTACAACCACGGACGGAACGAGTAATGTTACAAACATCAGCTTCAGTTCCACGGCTAGTCCATAGCTGTCTGGATGCTGGCAATGTACTGAGGGATATTCTGTGTTCTTGGGAAGGTGAGTACAATGTTTCGTGGGGGTCAGTGGGAGGGCACAGTCAATAAAGTAGCAACTGGGTTTGTGTAATACATGCAGTCATGGGTTTGGGCATACGCCAAATAAGCTACGCATTAGGGCCTCAAAATGTGCAGTGGCCTCAACAAATTCTTGTTCCCCCACAAATGCAATTTTTTCGTATATTTCAAATGCAGTTTTCTTCTATTAGAGTATTTTAGAGAAATTCAATATATAATTTCTGCAATTTTTTAAACACATTCTTTATTATTTCCTTTTAATAAAACTAAACATTATATTTCCATTATCAGTTTATTTAACATGCCTATAAATATATTTATTAAAGCTTTCCAAGATTAGCTTCTGTAATTGAAAACGATAGGGACCTCAAAGCTTTAAATAGTCTGAGGCCTCATCAAGTCTAAACTAGACCCTTCCTGCGTGGTATAAGTGATGAGTTGTTGAAAAAACCATTTTACTCTAACACAGTGACGTGTGTGGGGAAAAAAACTAACTGCCGTTGCTGTCCGTATTTTCAAGTTTGGCGGTGCAGGTAGGGGGTAGACGAGCCTGAGGATTAAGTGCAGCATTGCTGGTGTTGTCGCCACGAGCTGTGTAGGTTAGGGCTGGAAAAGACCAACAACTTTACCGAGAATTCGAACCTGGATTTCCTGCATGAGGACCCAGCATTCTTAACCGTTCGGTCACTCGCTCCCCTAAGTGTATGTTGTGTGTATATACGTCTATCTGTGCTGCTGTCTATTTCTTCCTCCACCTATCTGTCTGTTATCAGTACTGTTCTTTGCGGCAGTGAAACGTGCTCAATGTATTCGAAGCTGGAGAAACAGCAACACAGCTTTCACATGCTTTCACATGCGAATCATCATCATCCTGTGTGTGTTCCGTTAGACGTAACACAGGGGTCACATTCGATTCCTCCACTCCACTCTATTGCATGTAACTCTCCCGATTTCTGACACGGAGTTCAGCCCAGTATTTTTAGCCTCTGGTAATAATGTTCTTTTTGTTTTCCTTGGACGTCTTTTTGTGTCTCAGATTGTTAGTTTCACATTCCATTAGAAGAATGTTTGGCATTAAGCGACAAGACAAGATCACAAACATTGACGTATTGCAAAGAGCAGGTATTACCAAAGTTTTCCCAAGTCTCAGCCCACGAAGGTTTGGGTGGCTGTGTCACGCTTGGAGAATGGAGTTTGGTAGAGTCTTTAAGGATATGTTCTGTGGTGAAATCACAGATGGGTAGAAGATATAGAGGTCTGCCTCTACTATAATACAAAGATGTGTGCACGCTGGGCATCAGTGATACGCGTATTGAGGTATATTCGTTGGACCAAAATGCCATAGACTGTTGTGAGTGATACGGGTGTTGGGATATATTCGTTGGACCAAAATGCCATAAACCGTTTTGAGTGAAACAGGTATTGAGGTACATTCGTTGGACCAAAATGCCATAGACTGTTGTGAGTGATACGGGTGTTGGGGTATATTCGTTGGAACAAAATGCCACAGACCGTTTTGAGTGATGGGGGGAAAATCAGGAAGGGAATGGGAATACATGAAAAACAAATCACAATAGATAGTTTGAGAGCTGAGCATGTGAGTAGAAGCACGCGAAAAACCTGTGATGGCAAAAACGGTCCTGAAATCACATGCTCTAATTGGGGAACACTGTTCTTAACACGGGCAGTTCTTGCTAGTCACACTCGCCATCGCCATTGGCTGTGATTCTCATCCCGCCCCATTGCACATTATAACACTATAGACGGGAAAGGTGCTAACCAGTCGTCTTCCTTTCCAGCAGTCAGCAATTTGTCCGCTTGGCTATCTGTAAGTCCAGCTGATTGATCGTAGTTTGCATGTCTGTAAGTGTGTCGGTCCGACCGGCCTTATATATAGTAGTGATCAACTATACAAACACCAAATTATAGCACTCAAACACGAGAATAGTTTAAGCAAGAATATACTAAACAACCAAAAGAGTATATTGCACAAAGAAGGCAAAATGCTGTCACCTACCACCTACTTACACACTCAAATGTCTCCCTTCCAGAAAATGATTAATAGCATCACGTCCCAACTTTATGCTATCAGTGCCAAAAACGACCAATGACTGAGGCACTACAAGAGAAAATAACTCGACTATCCGGCTCCGTGAGCTCACTGATAACACAAGAATGAGCAGTGTTGCGATTACCAGAGTTAGAGAGACAGTTGGAATAAAACCATGTCTGAATTATATTAACATACAAAGAACTTGTTCGGCCATGTAGTGAGAATGCAGCCAGACCAAACTCCGTTTAAGATTTTTTATTTTAACAGCAGAACTGGGAGGAATACCAGGGGAAGACAAAGAAAGGGAAGGATAACTTATGTAGCTGAAACCTGCAAACAGCTGAGCAAATTCACCAACAAAGCCACGCGAGAAGCACCAGACAAACACAGAAGACCAACGTCACTGGGCTACATCCTATAACAGTGAGAGGACAACAGAAAGAAAAAGAAGACAATGATATGCTGCACAAACACAAGGATATATTCCGGGCCGCATTTAGACTTGATGAGTCCTAAGTAATATAAAGCCCTGAGTCCACTATCATTGTAAACGACACCAGCCAATCACATCAAGTTAGAGTGAATAAAAAGCATGAGGTAACATACCCCAGAATAATAATAAATCTGAAATTGTCTTGGGACAGAAATGTAAAATAAATCGATACATACACACACACACACACGCGCGCACACACACACAGACATACATACATATATATATATATAGATATATATATATATATATATATACACACATATATATATATATATATATATATATATATATATATATATATATATATATATATATATATATACACACATAAATTCATTTAAAATATATAAAACGAAAATCGAAAGTGGAAAAAAAAAATTGAAGCCCGTGTGAGGTCATAATATCTAATATCTAATAATGTCTAAATCCAGCACTTGGTATACACTGGCCATGCGGCCTTAAATCTTCAGAACAGTTACCCCCGATCAACCTCACTTTCGCGTCAGTCTTACACCGCTCTAAAAGTGAAAAATACAATCTGTAGGAATAATCAATGTCCCGCGTGGACACTGCGCTCAGAAAACAGAAGGAAGATAGTCGCGACAGAAATGAAATGTTTACGTACTCTGCTAAGTGTAACGAGGAAGGAAAGATCGACTTAGGAACAATGATGTCAGGAGGAGAGTTGGCACAGAATCAGTAAAGGTAGACAACAAATTAGATGGTTTGGCCATTAAACAAGATTGGCATCAATCAGGACACCACATAGGGCAATGGTATACAGATACAACGGTAACAGATACAGAGGTCGACCACGCAGAACATGGACCCTAGAAATATCAGAGACACTGAAAATGCTATCTATTAAGCGAAGAGAAGGCCCGTTCCAGAGATCTATTCCTGTCCTGATGCCGTAAAGCATTCCTGGAGTAGAGAGAAGAAGAAGAAGAAGAAGAAGAAGAAGAAGAAGAAGAAGAAGAAGAAGAAGAAGAAGAAGAAGAAGAAGAAGAAGAAGAAGAAGAAGAAGAAGAAGAAGAAGAAGAAGAGAAGAAGAAGAAGAAGAAGAAGAAGAAGAAGAAGAAGAAGAAGAAGAAGAAGAAGAAGAAGAAGAAGAAGAAGAAGAAGAAGAAGAATAAGAAGAAGAGGGAGAGGAGGAGCAGGAGGACATACATATTAAAGAAAGACTTCATTGGTTGAGGCTCAAGTCCAGATGACAAAACTGTTCTGCTCATATTCCACTCCATTATTTCAACAATTCATTTCTGGTTGCGTTTTTATGTCAACTCTTGGTGCCATACTTAATTAAAAGACGATATAAAGCCGGGAACTTTCAGCTATTGTAGTCATTATTATCATCATCAAAATATCTGTAAACGGATGCACACGCAAAACTCAGGTCCTCTTGTGTTATCTTTTCTTTAGGTTTTGCATGTCCGGACTTAATAGTTTAGTGTTGTTTATGTATCCTTTTATCTTTCTAGAAAAGATTTAAAACCGAACGAAACGTATATTAAAAGCTTTACAAAATAACAAATGCAAACAAAACGTGAACTTTGCGGCTATGGATCCTTCATCAGTACATACAAAAATCAAACAAAACCACACACATACACAAAATCACTTAGCTGGTATCTCGAAGCAGCCGGATGACGTTTTAGTGGACTGCCGACACGCGTGGGAAAGGGGAATAAATACACCCTGTGGTGTACCAGGAGCCATAACTAGAGGGGTTAAGATAAAACTGTGGCAGTTCAATCCCCTAGGAGTTTAAATGAAACTGTGTTGGCACTTCAGTTCGGAGGGTGTTCAAGTACCCAAAGTGTCTATCTTTCTACTTCTTTCTATGAGTGATGATCAAAACATTGTCTGTTTGTTTATTCTAGACACACAATCAGAGTGCTACAGATACCACAGGAATTGGAACTTTGCACTGGCTGGTGAATATGGGGACGGAGTGCTTATGGAAATGTTCCGAGTTTTATTATATCGATTCATAACTCAGCACAACTCAGCCTAGACAATCTTCCTCCTTCCCTCTTACAATGATCGCGTAACCAGTCGATTTAGGAGAAGTACTAACTGGAAACAAATTCCTGCTCTTCTAGAGAAGCTGTATCAAAGAAAGATATAGAACCGAACGAAAAGTAGACCAAAAGCTTCGCGATATAACAAACGCAAAAGAAAAGTAAACGTTGGAGCTACAGAGCCGTCATCAGCACATATATAAATCAAACAAAACTACACGAATACACGAAATCACTTAACTGACGTACCCCAAAGCAGCCACGTTGATGTCTTGCTACAGCCGGGAATGCCAAGGGCCGTAACTTGAGATTTTAGATAAAAGGGTGTTAACATTTCAGTTCCCTAGGTGGGGAAAAAAAAGCGATTTTCAAGAGTCTTGCGGGCTAGATTTAATGGCTGTCACCTCCACGTCGTGGACAACTGGGTGATCGTGAGAACTGAAGTGCAATGGTATTGGTTTCAGAGCACCGTTCTGCACATCCAAAAGATGTCTGAACCTGTCAGTAAATCGTAGACTCGATTCACCGATGAATTTTATGCCACATTTCTCGCAGATGACAGTGTAAATGACAGTAAAGTGCTTCACGTATGTTGAAGGTGGCATTCGAGAATTCCCGACTTTCCCCCCTGAACCCCCCTGAATGGAAATGTCTTGCATACAGGTCTGTGGCAGGAATCCGTGCCAAAGTGGGAGTCAGACGCAAAACACAATCGACTCTTGGCTGGAACTTCCTTAAAGTTACGGTCATGTTTGTAGACCACTAGAGGAACTTGAGAGAAACTGAACCCGTACCACGGTGGCACTAGTCATGCCCATTTAACATTATGACACCACGGGACCAGATCTATTATATGTCAGTACAACAGTTAAAATCTGACAGGTTTCGTACAGAATATTATGTGTGTTTCTCAAGGCTTTGAAATCTTCAATTTCCATTGACTGCAACACTTGCATTTTCATCTACTAACTAGAAAAAATCTTCGCATGCTGACCTCCTTACTTCAATGTCTCTCATCCAAATCATGGTTCCTCTCTAGGCCTAACTTGTTTACTCTAAACAAAAAGTAGGATCGTTTAGGGGCAGCGACAACAGAATAAAACAAACAACAAACCACACACACACACATACACACTCACACACACACGCTCACATACGCACATACACACGCACACGCGCGCACACACACACACACACACGCGCTCACGCACGCACGCGCGCGCACACACGTACGCATGCACGCACGCGCACACATACACACACACTCACACACACACACTAGGAAAGAAGCTCGGCAATTTGAGGAGGTGGGAAAGCCTCAGTTCTCCACGTCCGTCCTACTTACTTGCGCACAACAGAGTACCCTAGGTCAGGACTTGTGGCAAAGATCAAAGTGTGAACTGGCCACTAAAGTATTTAACTGCAAATCAAAACGGCCAGACGAAAACAAAATGCTAAGTTTCTCTCACCGACTGCCAACATCGACGGAAAGTTATGGTTGCCTGCACATGTATTTTACAGATGTGAGTTTTTTTGTATGCAGATTGTTGGTTTCTTGCCACTCAGGCAGATGCAGTCCAACTTCGAAAGTAGCCTTCAGTTAGTCGACTCTTAGGACACGTGGGTCGATTCTTGTTTTCCCCACAATGGGTACTAGGAAAACCACACGAGGAGGCATGGCCTCCGATATTTAGCTAGAAGATCATAATATACCAAACCACCTTTGTGCAGACCCACCCATCACGCGCAGACAAACACACACAAACACACACACACACAAACACACACAAACATATACAAATTACAGTTGATTAAAGTGTTCCATATATAACTTCAGTGAGAGTCGCTGTGGCGTAGCGGCTAGACGCTCGCGTGCGGATCGGAAGATCGTGGGTTCGATTCCTGACGAAGACAGACTTTTTCAGAAATGACCTTGACTCCGAGGTCAACCCAGCCTTGAGTGCGTACCGGGTGCAGTCCCGTGACGTAGAGGAGGTCGGCGTGATGCTGACCACATCACCCATCTTGTGCCAATTGGTCTATAAAAATATATGTCTAGCCCTATATGCCCTGTACACCTAATGGCGGGGAAAAGGGACCTTTAACTATATATAACTCAATTGGGCTTTGAATGGAGTATCTGAGGATTGCCGTGTATGTCTTGGTAGCCGTGGTACCACGCTTTTGAGTCGCTATGGCAGTCAAACCTTCTCCTAGCAGCCTGGATGAGAATACAACAGTCAGCCCTACTCCTGCTAGTTCCGACCTCAGGTTATACAACTTTCATTGCTTGCCCCGTCTGGCTGCTGTAATTAAAAGCACATTACTTTTAACGGATACATTGGAAATTCAGTTCACCGGTCGTTGGGTGCAAAGCAAACAGGTCTGAGTGTGTTAGGCAACAAGAACTGTTTAAATTATTTAGGAACGGTTGAGGCTATTGAAAAAGTCAGATACATAAATTTCAAGGGTTATGATCAAGACTTAGAGGAGTAGTGGACAGAAGAGAAGACACTTTGTGTTGTAGTTTACAGCTAGGCTACAGTATCATCGCATTTTGGCTCAGCACGCCCGATTTCAGCAAATTGCTAATTAGTTAAATGTTAGGTCTACCCCCCCCCCCCTACCCTACCCTCATAGAGTTCCAAACCCACACGAGGAAGACTCACTGTAAAGTGTATGTTTGACTCGAAAGTTTACATTTACTAAAGACGGCGAGGATTAAAAAAAATTGAGTGTAGGTAAAGGAGGAGTGTCGAAAATGGAAAAGAGGAAGAATAGACGTAGAAAAAGAAGACGAAGAAGAAGATGATGATGATGATGATGGTAGTGTGGTGGTGATGATGATGATCATGCTGTGTTCTTTATTAATATCCTCCTGCAGATGACGTCACAGGACAGTCCAACATTTGCGATGGAGGTAAGATTGGGTTTCCCGACTTTCTGATGATTTTAACGACCCAAAAACATCTAGAACTGGCCCTAACCCCAACCCACCTACGCCCCTCGAGAAAGTGCAGCCTAGGTCCCACGCATTCATGCAGCCTAAATCCCACGACTGCATGCAGCCTATCTACCACCCCCCTGAAATATTAGACTGTTCCATGACCTGTGGATTTCAACTGTTTGGGGTAGTATATTAATAAAGCACCTAATGTTGATGATGAGGGTGATGGTTGAAGTGGTGGCGAGGATGATGATGGTGGTGATGGTAGTGATAATAATGATGATTATGATGATAATGATGAACAAAGAGAACAATCTTACCCTCTGTGTAAAATCAATGAAAGTTTTATATGGCAAATTGAATGGATTCAAATTGCTATATAAAATTAGCTAGAGAAGCGTTCAGAAAGTAATGCCCCAATTTTTTTTTCCTCCAGCAAATAAAAAATAAAGAAACATGAAATGTTCCCACTTCAGATTTTTGGGCTCCACGCGTGGGTTCCAGGGCCCCATTGTGGGTTTTAGGGCCCCATTGTGGCTTCCAGGGTCCCATTGTGGGTTCCAGGGCCCCATTGTGGGTTCCAGGGTCCCATTGTGGGGAAAACAAGAAGAGACCAACTGCCTCCCCCAACACGCATGTCCTTGGAGTCCACTGATAAGGTGCATCCTTCGAAATAGGAGTGCATCTACCTGAGATGCAAGAAACCAACAGTCTGCACACAGAAAAGCCAGAGGTGTAAACACGGATGTGCATGTAACCCCCAGGCTTTATAACAAAATAAAAGTCTGACGAGGGACCACACAAAAAAAAATTTTTCACCGGAGTTTATAGCCGGTGGACGCGAAAAAATGTATATATATTTGTTTTTCCATTTGCTTACATTCTTATTCCATTTTTATTTCAGTTTCACATTTGTGATGAAATACAAATGCCAAGAGGGACACGTTTTAAGAAAAGCTGGGACTGTCTTACAAAACGGACTAAGCAGTCAGTTGGAGTTTCTGTGTTCAAGAAGCAGACATAACATATTACGAAAATTTATTCTCTGTTGGGAAATTCTCCTAATTGTGTCCAGGTGGTTGCCGCCATGATCACTGACCAGTCTGTGCGTCTATGTAGATACACATAAGCCTCTGACACGCAGGGGCAAATCTTCTGTCATTTGACACTAATGTCATATTGTATATGAAAGTAATTCATAATATATTTATTTTTTGTATATACAATCATTAATTGAATCTTTTTATTCCCATCATACTTTATTATCACTTGAAATAACAATCATTTCTGCCTCATGTCGGAGTACTATAGAGGAAACCCTGTTGGTGGTCTTTGCATCGTCCAACAGTGTTTATGTACGAATGGGAAAAAAAATGTATTTGTGTGTTAAGTGATTTCTAAACGGATTTATTTTTAAATTTCCAAAATATGTTACGGTTATCAAATATTTGAAGTTGTTCCTCTTCTTCTTTCGTTCACTTGAAATAGATTATCTATATCTGCAATATCGTCTGTAGTGTGAACTTCACTGTCATTTGTAATTCACTCAGCGAACCCGTAAAGTTTGGCTTGCACCGGTGTTTCTCTTGGCCAAAAGTTTTGTCTTGGTATGTTGTATTTGGAACAGTCATGGGGGACATGATCTGTTGTCTCAGGTGCCAATCCACATGTGCACATGGCTGATTCGCTAATCGTAAATTTTGTGCACATGTGGCTGCGAAGCCGATTGTGTCCTGTTCTAAGGCGTAGAATAATAATAACTTGCTCTCGTCTGTCCGTAAATATGAAAATCGTCTTGTGCCAGTGTTTGTGGCTTTCTGATTGATTTGATTGTTCTCTTCTTCTGTTGATAAGAGACTGCTACGTCAGGTTATTTTTCATTTGCAACCCCCCTCCCCTTAGCTAGTTTATCAGCTCTTTCATATCCGGGAACTCTACAGTAGGATGGTATCCATTGCATAGTTACCTTTCACCGGTTACCTTGATTGGAAAGTAGTTTTTCCGTATACCAGGAAAATTTCCAGATTGGAGTGCCAGAAGTACCACTCTTGCATCTGTCAGGAATACCACGGATTGTGAAATGTGACATATATTTAGCAGTTTCTCTGCTGCTATTTTGATGGCTTGAACTTCTGCATCATAGTTGTAACAGTGTTTTCCTGCTGGTATTTTGGATATATATCTGGTATTATTTGGTTGCTCAATGTACACTCCTGCTCCTCCACTTCTGCTTGCGTTTTGTGTTGAACCATCTGTGTAGACAGGAACCCAAAGATCTTTTGGGTATTCACAATCAAGTAGACTGATGATGGATGTTTTACGCTCTACACTGTTTTGTTATCCCTTGACGAATATTCCTTTCACTCCTGTCTGGATGTGTATTGGCAACTCATAATTCTCAATGGCGTCCGATATGCATTGCACTTAATGGGCGATCAGTTTCAGGCAGATCATTGGTTTGACTGCAAATTCGTTGGGCCTGGTGGGTGAAATTGCTGCTTTTTAGTCGCCACATTCTGGATTTGTAATTCTGTCTTTCATAGGGTG
The DNA here is from genome assembly GCA_905116865.2 of Candidula unifasciata. Classification (NCBI taxonomy): domain Eukaryota; kingdom Metazoa; phylum Mollusca; class Gastropoda; order Stylommatophora; family Geomitridae; genus Candidula; species Candidula unifasciata. The sequence continues at coordinate 329,685 of CAJHNH020000349.1, forward strand.
TTTAGTTTATTGGTTTTTCCGATAAAATATGACTCAGGTGTAGTCCTGCCAAAGGTACGCTGCCTAGAAAATATGTATACCAATTAAATCACCCAACAGTTTAATCATTATTTTTTAGGTTAGTTAAGTCTATGGAGTTAAGTGGGAACATTATAAAACATTTGAAGGTTCGCGGACAAAGCAGACCTACCCATGAAGTTACATAAACAAATTATAAACAAATTATTAATACACCTGAAGTTACTCAGTCAAATTGACAGTACATTCGAGGTGCAGTGATAAGGTAAACATTGTTTTTCTTACAAACTGTGTAAAATGTAAGAAATTCATTCACATTTTAACTCATTATATCCTTTACATATCATATTTTATGTAAAGACTACGCCCACTTAAATTACCTAACGGCCCGGCTCTCTAGCGGAATTGGCTAAACCGGATTTCGCGGAGACCGGGTGACGAACTCCTTGTGGTCCGGGTTCAATCCCGGGGGTAGGCAGGAAAGCCACATTTTCTCCCAGATTTACGGTATTTACAATGGAATCAAGGCCTAAAGGTTGCAATATCCATAATACTGAGCCTAAGGGTTAACAACTCATGGCTTCTGGATACTAAAACAAACAACAAACAAATTACCTAACGCTAACGCAAAACAAGGGCGTGTAACCATTTCTCCACAGCATTAAAATCATTGTGTGTCCATCTCTCTCCTTTCTAAAGTCTCCAACTCACAAAACCCAGCGAACAACCGTGCTCCCATCGACCGCACAACACAGAATAAAGGCGTTTATGAATGTTCACAAGTTTTTTTTTTTTTTTTTTTCGCAACCAGAAATTTAACAATTTGGTATTTGTAACATTATTGTCCTTGCCTTCTGCCTAAAGGATTTGTTCAGTTGTTCTTTTTGTCGCAATGAGCTGCCATTTCGTAGATATAATATTCTCTCTTGTGTCCATACTATGCTTTGTTCCGCTATGCGACATAGGTTAACGGATGCTAGAGCACGCTCGACTGCTGATGTGTTGTGATGTTGTGAAATTCAAGATATCGATGACGCTTTCAATTCCATACACGCTCGGTGGCCAGTATGCTGTGATGTTGTTCGGTCTCAAAGTATCGTTAACTACTTCAACGTATATTTATGGTCGTCCCTGGCCAAGAGTCTTTCTATTTCATGTAGTATACACTCGTTTCTGGCATCATTGAATTCATTCTTAATAAAATATTCAATACTGACTTAACAGATTTGAAGTGCAAACTGTCATGTTTCTATCTTCATTTTTCTGTGAGACATAAATACGGGGCATTACTTTAATGAATGCCCCTAGTATAAAATTATGTCGACAAAGCAGTCATAAAGGTACAATTACTTAGACAAAGAAAACATGCCTATGAACATGTGTTGACAATGAAATTGAAGAGTGAACGCAATGTGTCAAATTCACTCAACAAGAAAATGAGGTGTCTGCATGAAACCTAACCTCCTCTTCTGTTTCTTCGCGTTCACCGACTGTAAACTCTAGCGGAAAGTTTTGGTTGATCATCCACTTCTGGACGTTAGTCTTGATCCAGAACTTGAGTTTATCGTGCACACCCGTTTTACTAATTTGGCTTATTTGTAAGCAGATTGTTGGTTCCTCGCCTCTCACGTAAATGCATTCCGAGTTCACAGGAAACACCCCTGACAGGCTCGCTTTTTACGACAAGCTTATTAGGGGACATTGGGTCTACCCCCTCCCCCTCTTCGTCCCCCCCCCCCCCCCCACGGGGACCTATCGCGTAAAAAGGTAAAAGTTACCGAATATTTGTTTCTAAAATGTACATGCTTCTAACCGTAAATTGGAGCCGCATTAGAGTAGTGGTCAAACGCTCACCTTTAGACCCAACGGTCTAAAGTTTGAATCCGTGAAAGGCAGAGTTGAGGACAAGTTGACCTCAGCTAAAACGTATACTAAAAAGGCACCCTGTGAAGTAGCCTAAAGGCGCCGTCTTCTACTTCTTGTTCATTTGCTCTTCTACCGCGTCAAGTATCGATGGGGATATAATGTTCTTCTTCTTGCTCTTCTTACTGCCTCGATTATAGACACATCGTGATGTTGTAGTTTCTGATTTTATCTTTCCATTTTGCTCTTGGTCTGCCTTGTACTCTACATCCTTAGCCTATTTTGATTTACGCCTTGTGTGGTATAGTGTCACAAAGTATTCTCTCTAAGTGGCAAACTGATTGATGTGCTTCTTATAAAATTTAGAATTAGTTCTGTGCCGACTTTTTTTCTCTGATGATCTCATTCACGATTGTAACTCTTCTGGTCTCTTGCAACCATTCTCGGACATCTGATTTTATGATTGCTAATTTACTTTTTAGTTTTGTTGTGAGTGACCATGTTTGGCACTGGTAGCATGAGGTGGGAATAATTATGCTTTTTATGAAATGTGCTGTACGGAACTGGTTATCGTGTAAGAGGGAGGCTAATTGTCACAGTACTTGGTGTGCTTGAATACATCTGATATTAATTTCTTCATCCATTATCCCATCTTCGGTGAATGTTATTCTAAATTATTTAAACTCAGATGCCTGTTTAATGCCTATGCACTCTACTGCTATATTCAAGTTATGATTCTTAGCCTACAATGGATATCAACAAAATGACTGTGAAGTAAAGGCGGTGCTTTATTAATATCCTACCCCAGATGACGTTACAGGACAGTCAATCATTTTAGAGGGTAGCATGACTGGGTTTTCCGGCTTTCTAATGATTGTAACAACCCCAAAACGTCTAGAACTGGACCTAACCCAACCCACCTACGTCCTACTAGAGAGTGCAGCCTAGGTTCCACGACTGCATGCAGTCTGTCTACAACGCACTTAAATATTAGACTGTCCCGTGACCTGTGGATTTCCCCTGTTTGGGGTAGGATATTAATAAAGCACCGTAAAGGCTGCTGGCCTGCTGTTGAGCACATCATCCACCCAGTTAGCACCATATGGCTATCAAGAAATGGGACAGATTCCTGTTTTATTTATTGCTTGTTTACCATTTCCCCTCCCCCGTTTATAATTTCTTGTTTAGTTATCTAACTCTATTTAATTACTCGTTTTTCTATAATTTAGCTGTCGTGTATTAGGTATACTCATTAGTCTAATACTTGGTATTCTAGTTCTCGTGTGGACGATGAGGAGGAGAAGAAAGAAGAAGAAGAAGAAGAAAGAAGAAGAAGAAGAAGAAGAAGAAGAAGAAGAAGAAGAAGAAGAAGAAGAAGAAGAAGAAGAAGAAGAAGAAGAAGAAGAAGAAGAAGAAGAAGAAGAAGAAGAAGAAGAAGAAGAAGAAGAAAAAAAAAAGAAAAGGAGAAGAAGAAGAAGAAGAAGAAGAAGAAGAAGAAGAAGAAGAAGAAGAAGAAGAAGAAGAAGAAGAAGAAGAAGAAGAAGAAGATAAAGATGATGATGAAGAAGAAGAAGAAGAAGAAGAAGAAGAAGAAGAAGAAGAAGAAGAAGAAGAAGAAGAAGAAGAAGAAGAAGAAGAAGAAGAAGAGGAGGAGGAGAAGGAAGAGGAAGAAAAAGAAGAAGAAGAGAGGAAACATTGTAGGAGAGGAAGGAAGAGCAAAAGCAGTTGTTCAGGGGGAAGGGGAGAATACGGAAAACTGTTACAATTGCCTGATTATCTGCCCTGCTACCGTAAATAGTCAGCGTCTGTGGCTTAGGTCGAGATGCCAGGCTCTATCCTAGCTGCAAACAATTTGACAGCAGACCGCCTTGGATTTGTTTCGACAGCGGTATTGAAAGCTGACCGTTCAGTGTCATTGGCAAATTAATGGTCGTAAATTTGCCTGGAAAAACCACAACAGTTAAAAATGTTGGGATTAGTTCTGGAACGTTTTGTGAAGGACTCGTAACTGACTTAAAACCACAGAGAGCTGTAAAGAAAAAAAAAATGCAAAAGTGCCGCCGAAGTTGACTGTTATGTAGAAAACACCCGGAAATTTCATTTCGTGGTTTATGGTGTGATGACTGTTTGACTATAGATGACAATTATTGTTCAACCACCAATGTTAGTATATATCCAGCATTAGTTGACTGTTTTAAAATACTTTCATCATTTGATTTGTAAATTCAAATATTTTTGTAATATTCAAGCCAATGAAGTTACATGTAAATCTTCGTGTTACTTTGTGATGTTTTTGTAAGTTGTATAATTTCTGTAATTTGTCTTCTTATAGCCCAGATAAATACGATTAGTTGTTTCAGTAGAATGCGTTACTAGTGTTATTTTTAACGGTCATTGAAACTTTATGTCAGCGATTCTTAGACCAGCTCTGAGAGGCACCTTCTTTTCCTCCTAACCCACACCACTCGCTCACTTCGTATTTAAAGATATGCAAGCAGACACGTTGTAATGAGATTAAATCTGTATATACCAAACGCCTTGCCTTATGTCGATCGTGTACTACTCTCGTGTGGAAAAAAAACAAGATTTAGTTCAAGTTAATCCCCCCCCCCCCCCCCCCTCCCCCCCCCCCCACCCAAGCGACTATCTCGCGATCATTAAGGATGAAAATCGGGACCATTTCGCTGAAATGTTATGGTTAGATTTTTACAATTCCAAGAACAATTCACTATCATCAAGTGCCTTGCCAGCTGGCGTAGGCGTTCATGCGTCTTCACAGCACTCAGTCCCTGGTGTTCTGGATCAGTTCCACTGATGATATTCCCCATGACACCATCTCAAGCCATCCATCCACCATAATTTCTCAGCTGCCTCCAAACTCTTCTTAATTTAAGAAAAAGTGACGTCCTAAACAATCTGAATGAACATAGAGGCAAACTGGCTTGTGAAATGCATCTTGTCTCAGAAACTTAAGTACTCTAGTCGCAACAAACGCTGGAACGCTTCAGTTGATTGGAAAGAATAGTAGCATGGCGAATGGTACAGGACGAGTCCTCCGCGAGAAGATAAATAGCTCCACGAGGCCGTGATAGTGGGTAAGAGAGGCAGAGGTCGACCAGCACTAAGATGGGCACAGAACGTAGGACACGATGGGCAAGAAAGTACATGAGGCAGAAGAGCTGGCGAGGGACCGAGGTTCTTAAAGACAGGCTATGATGGGAGGAACGTTCTGTACGGGACCTGCTACACGGTGATGTTCTAGTTGTTTTGACTGGCATCTTTGCGTCTTTTCAGACGATAGTGTTATATTGTGCTTTAAGGGGGCATGGGACTCCCAGCCCATGGCGGTGGCGTGTGTGACTAGCAAAACCCGCCAGGGTTGAGAAAAGTCTTCCATCTCATCAGAGCATAGGATTTCAGAACTGTTGCTGTCAATATTTATGTTAAGACTGTTTCTTCTCAGACGGTCAACTCTCATCCTTTCTCCCTTTTTGATGTGCCCCCTCCACACAACAAGGTCCATGACATTTTGTTCCACTGCAATATCTGTATCATTTATGACCCGCTTGCAGACCTCTGTATCGCAGTAGAGGTGGGCCTCGACAACTTCTACCCATCTATAATTCACCAAAGAGGATGTAGTTGTTTTACCATTTTCATTTTCGGACGTGTGTGTTTTTTACATCTCCTGATGCAGACAGATGTAATGCATTTTTTTTATTTTCACTAATCTGCTATCGTAAAATATGTAAAACAAATATATATGTATATATAGTAAAGGATCATTTTCCCCGCCTTTATGTGTATTGTGTATATAGGACTAGACCTATATTTTATAGACCAATCAGCACTTGGTAGGTTATGTAGCCAGTATCACGCTGGCCGCCTTTACTTTACAGGACTGCACCTGGTACCCAATTAAGGCTAGGTCGACCTGGGAGCCACAGTCATTTAAAAAAAAAAAAAAAAAAATCAGGTACCGAACCCACGTCCTTCCGATTCGCAGGCGAGCGTGTAACCGCTACACCGTGGCGGCTCCGTAAAATATGTGATTAGTACGACGCGCCTCCAAGTGCTTGCAAATCTGCTTTGATATTATCTCTCCACAATCTTCTTGGTCTGCCTCGTAGTCAACGGCCATTAAATTTCCTTGTGTAGTTTTCGTCTCACTGTTATATCTGTGAACTAGTGAACCTAGAACTGCCTAGTAAAGCACCCAACAACAACAAAAGATGTTGGGGTGTGTTTGTGACGTTGTGGAGAGGCAGGCGTCTAACGTTGTCGTCACTAATTCTCACTTTTGAAGCGACTTTGGGAGGAACAGTTTGCGATCCATTGTCTGATTGGCAGCTATAGCAATTGTTATCTCCTGTGGCAGCTATAGCTATTGTTATCTCCTTGTCGATAAGGATATTTTTAATATCCTTAGTTCATCTTCTCCTAGTGCGACCTCTTGCTTTCACATCAGATCTTTTCACACACAACCTATGTTGTTCGTTGTGGCTGTGTTCCAGTAAAATGACCAACAAATTTATCTTCTGTTTCTCAATGAATCTGGTGCACGGTATTGTTCCTACGGTCTGTCTGACAGTATCATTTCTCACCTTGTCTCAAATTGTTGAGTTACCTTCTTTCCTCATGCATCTTACTTCACATGTGGTAATTGTACGTATATTAGCTTTTGATAATGTCCAAGTTTGGCCCTGACAGTACAGTACTGGTACAAATAGGATTTTTATAAACTATTTCTTAGCGGTGACACTTATGTCTTAACTCTTTGAGTCCCAGGTGGTTTAGCATCAGGGGCCTAAGGGGTGGTCAAGAGAAATGTAAAATCAGCGCATCTTGCGTTGACTGGTCTTCTGGGTAGGAAGCTATGAACGTACGATGGGTTCCTGAGGACTAAAAGAGTTAATAACACCGTCAATTAGTGTATAAGTGCACTGGCTGGTTGGGATCCTGTTTCTATTTCCAGTTCTATTTCCGTTGTTGTATTCTCACAAAATCGACAGACATGCTAGCCAGCATCTGCAAAAGCAGCTAAATCTCTACAGGGCTAACTTCTCCAGTGCCATGACGTCAACACAAGTAATGCTATTTGAAAAGAGACATGGGTGTTGGCTGTCCTCTCTAGCACGAGATGCGATTTGTTGTCGACATGCATGGCATTTATGAGAGGAGAAAGTTTCTCGGGGATCAATGCTGTCATGCCATACCATCGTGTCGCATCGATTGTTGTGACATTTAAAAGGCGGCAGTGCTTTAGATCGGTGCTTGAAATCGTCCCCTTGTGAAATGTAATTTTTTGTTATTTTGAAGCCCCACCCTGGCTTCTGCCGGGGTTCCTGAATACAGCTGAATATGGATATGGCCTAACGGCTGAAAGGGGTTTCTGGGACCCTCCACAGGTGATCCTCATCCGCATGGTGGCACTTTGTGTCACCGGGTGTTTATCGCTTGTGTGATGCCCTGGTGGGGTACAACTGCCTACCTACCTAGACCAGTGCAGTACCTGTGTCCAGAAGTGCTGGAACCTGGGAGGTGGGCGGGGAAGGGGTGGTGGTGGGGACATTCTTTGAGACCCCGTTTCCCCTCAGAACACGTGTGAGGAAGCTGAATTCCACCCCTCCCCCATGTGTATTACAGTTCTCTGTTTGAGTGTGTGTGTGTGCGTGCGTGTGTGTGGGAGGGGTGGCATTCAGGGATCCTTATTACTGTCTGCTCAAAACAGCTCATCATCTAATTTGAAATGTAATCAAGGGCGCTGAAACACGTGGAATTAAGGTATTTGAGCCCCCCCCCCCCCCCCCCACACACACACACACAGAGACAAAGGTCCCAATAACCACACACGGGAGTCTCTGTTTAAATATGTGTTGATACATTTCGTGTTATTTCATATACGTTATTACGTTTATTCGCCAGTCAACTATTACTTTTATTAACTTATGTGAGTCTTGGGCTTCTTGGGCCACCTGCCCTCCCCCGACAACGTGTAAGAGGGTTCAGCGCTCCCTCCCTTACCCCAGCACTCCCTATGTTGTGTGTGTGTGTGTGTGTGTCTGTGTGTATCGGTATGTGTGTGTCTGTGTGTGTCGGTATGTGTGTGTCGGTATGTGTGTGTCTGTGTGTGTCGGTATGTGTGTGTCTGTGTGTGTCGGTACGTGTGTGTCGGTATGTGTGTGTCGGTATGTGTGTGTCGTCTCTCCTGACTATAGAATATGTTTAAGGATAGGTCTAAGAAAAAAAAATTACTTCGAATCAGTTTTAATATACGGACACACCCCCGCCATTTTTTCGTTTCTATGTTTTCCTTGTGTCAGCGACACGGCTTTTGCGTAATTTTGTTTATGTTATTCTTTGTACATGTCCCATGCTACAACCCCCCATCCCCAATCCCATGCAGTAGCCTATGAATGCCATGCACCCGGCTGATAGTCGTGCCATGAGCATTGTCAAGTCACAAAATAATTCATTGGTAAGTATTGATTAGCTGCCATACAGCGGGAAACGGTGGGTGCTAGGATACACAACATAAAACTGGGGTATTGGATTAATATCGGTGTAATTTGGGTCATCGCTGCGCTTCGATGGGTCGGCAGTGGCGGTGAGGAAAAGAAAAATATGGTAGGTGAACAATAAATGTCACAGGGAAGCCTGTAGCTGGAATGAGTAAATTCCCCGTGTGGGTTCTAGGACCCCAGTTTTAGGGAAACAACATTATCGGAAGGGGGGGGAGGGAGACCTCACAGAGTTTAAGACTTGTTTGAGTGCGTAAAATAATAATATTAAGACTAGTGTCCCTGTGTGGGTTTCGGGAACCATTTGTGTGAGGGAAACCATCAGAATAAATACACTGCTCCTCAATACAACGTGACAGCATACCTTTTGAGAGCGAATTCAGAAGAGAAATAAACACAGAGGTAAACGATCCTGTTCACGCATTTGATACATACAGCTTATAATGCTTAACTTATATATATATATTAGTTTAAATATCATAAAATGATATACAACAAAACGAAAAGAACATTGCCACATTAAAAGACATAAAACGCTTTTAAAAACCATACTGAAAGGAAAAGTCAAGTGCAAAACAGCAAGAGGTAAACAGCGATACAAGTGCGAGGACATCATCAAAAGATGGACAAACCAGTCTCAGAGAGTGTACAACCAAGACAAGACATAAAGCATGCTGGAGATCCACTGCAGCCAACCTTCATTGTGACGACGGCACTTGACTGACGGATTGGAGTTGTTAGTTTTACTTCCCCTTCCTCTTTTGTCCTCTATATTTTTATTATTTAAATATCACTTGGCTTAAATATTCATCATCATCATGATGTACTGTTATATGTCACATAGGGCTGGCAGTCTAGCCCTCCATTGTATTATCTCTTCTGCAACCCTTTTTATATCATGGATGGAATCATCAAGCACCTTCGGCCTCTCTCAAAAATGTTCATCTTTCTTTTGGGCGTCCTCATTTTCCTCAACCCAATGTTTTCAATGTTAGTGCACATGATGTACCTAATATAACTACCACCTGCTCCGTCTGCTTCTCCTCGTGTTGTACCTAATATACTACCACCTTCTCTGTCTCTTTCTCCTAGTGTTGTGCCTAACATACAACCACCTTCTCCATCTGCTTCTTCTCGTGATGTGCCTAATATACAACCACCTTCTCTGTTTGCTTCTTCTCGTGATGTGCCTAATATACTACCACCTTCTCTGTTTGCTTCTTCTCGTGATGCACCTAATTTACTACCACCTTCTCTGTCTTTAAACTGTTGATATCAGCTGTAGTCCAGATATATCTCTTACTTCGTCACCTTTCTTGAACTGTTCCCATTCAATGTTCATCAATTCTTTTTAGGTATTTGAAGTCAAACATTGGCTATTTGAAACTGTCACCAGGATAAAGCCGTTTTCTTGCATTTTTGAAGACATTAAGTTTTTGGGCAGTGACCACAATGCTTATCTAACAACTTTGGTACTTTATACCTTACAGACATGGTGGGTATGACACTACGTATGTATGTATGAACGTATTTATGTGTGTATGTATGTATGTATGTATGTATGTATGTATGTATGTATGTATGTATGTATGTATGTATGTATGTATGTATGTGTGTGTGTGTGTGTGTGTGTGTATGTATGTATGTGTGTATATTTGTATGAATGTATGTATGTATGTATGTATGTATGTATGTATGTATGTATGTATGTATGTATGTATGTATGTATGTGTGTATGTGTGTATATATGTATGAATGTATGTATGTGTGCATGCATGCATGTATGAAAGTATATATGTATATCCCCCACCCCACCAATTAATTTGTCATATTAATATGGATGGGGAAAAAACTGCATTTTCAAAGATTCTGATATCATTACCTAATTATAATCTCATGTGACATTACTTTGAGGATTTGCTCCCCAAGGGAAGTCAATACAATCACGTTTACCATGATCAAGGGAAAAAAAAGACACTTTATTCTTTGTTCCGTATTTTAGTGTTTTAATTCACTTCCTAATTTTTTTTTTTGTAAAGGAAAAAAAAAATGTTTTTGCACGGAAATTAGGGCTGTACCGAATAGTGATTTTCAGTATTCGGCCGAATACGAATAAGGGGACCAACTATTTGGCCGAATACGAATAGTGTATAACAAATATCTATTAAAAAAAAAAAAACATTCATAATGTCAAATGTAGCCTGAACTTTTACTTCACATAAAGTAGCACAGAATAGTCATCTTCTTCTTTAGCATTCTGAGCCCTTGAGGTTTACTGCTGCAGATATCACTCGTCTCCATTCATCTCTCTGGCTGGACTTAACTTCACAATTTGTGACACCAGTTGTTTGCAGGTCTGGCTGGACATTATCTCTCGAACTTATTTTTTGTGGTTGTGGTCTACGCCCATTCCTCTCTCAGTTGTATAGTTTTACTTCTCTGTCATCTGACATTCTTTCAGTATGCCCCAACCATTTTAGTCTATTAGCTCTCATGATGCCAGTGATCAATGGTGATTTAAACATATTATGTGTTATTTGATGCTTCTCACTCTCCATTCCCCGCTGTTTGCATCTTTGATGGGTCCAAAGATTGTTGTAAGACTGTTTTCAAAAACCTGTAATAAGGCCTCATCTCTTATTTCTGCTTCAAGTTTCAGAGCCATATAAAACGAATGGTCTTATCAACGTTTTATATATTTTGATCATGGTGTTGCGAGACAGACACTTTGACTTTAGCAGATGTTGAAGGGCATAGTATACTTTATTTCTAGATAGTATTCTAGATTGTATTTCTTCTCTCAGACATGTTGGAGCAGTTGAAGTTTGCACCCAAGTACTTATATGTTTCAGTTCATTTGATTTTATTATTATTGACTCGGATGTTGCCGGAGTTTATATTCTTTCCATGTCTAGTTAGTATTTGTACAGAATAGTAAACATTTAAAAACATTTTATGTTTTGCATCCTTCAGTCAGTCTGTGGTAACTAATAACTAGGAATGAAAGAATCCTAAGTATTATAATAAGTAACTTGACATGGAAATTGTCACTGATAGCTTAGTTAATGCACGAAAGCTGCATAAGCCTTCAACAAAACCAATTGTTCCATGTTGTCAGTATTGAGGCAGTGTATGCAGAAGCGGGTTTTAGGTAACTACTATTTGTATTCGGCCTGACCGCAACTATTCGGCCGAATACCGAATAGTCAATAGGTCCACTATTCGGCTCTGAAGCGAATACGAAGCGAATATTCAGTACAGCCACAACGAAAATAGTAACAATAATATTTATATGAATTATTTTAGTGATTTCTTGGTCAAGGTGTTGCTGGGGACTTCAAATTTACCAGCCTGGAGTTCCATAACCACACCCCCCCCCCCCTTTTTCTAAAATTAGAAGGGGTTAAAGTAATCATAGGTTGGTATTTACAGAGTTTATAAAAACAGTCCAAGATGTAAAATTTCTTACGCTGAAAAAGGTCACATTTTTTTTACAAGGTGAAAGACTTAAAAAAAAGTGTAGAAGGGATTAATAAGAAGCCAAAAAGCTGAAAACAAAATGTCACTGGACTGCCAAGAGTTATTACTTCAGAAGCATTTGAACAAACAAAATAAATGGGGAAAAGGGGGGCAGAGTCTCTGTGGTGAAGTGATCAAGCCCTTTTTTCATGCTCTGAATGTCACAGGTTCATTTCATGGATCCATAAATAAATCCACAAGTGCAATTTGTACAGATATGCCTGTGGAATGTTGCTGAGGCTATGGAGTTTGTGGTTATGCAATGCTATCGGGAGGTGGCTAGCAGTGTTGAGCAGAGAAACGAAGCCACATGGGATAACCCAGTGCAATGATGTAAATCCTCCAACTTTAAATTTAACCAAAAACAAAGTCATTTGAACAATTTAATGTAGAAATCCTCACTCAGTTGTAGGATAACAAATTGTATTTAAACACAATAAGCTTGTGAGAATATTAAAAAAAACAGAATTAGACCTGTCTCTCAACATGAATGATTAGATCCCTTGGAAATAACATCCTGCTCAATTCTTCAACAGATAACAGATGTAAATGATAGTAAGTAAAGGACTTCTATCAAGCCATTGTCACACCTCCTATCTAGATGCTAGACCTATATTTTCATATGGACCATCATTAACTTGATAGTTGATCTTCTTCTTCTTCTTCATCTTTGCGTTCACCAGCTGTAAGCTCTAGCAGAAAGTTTTGGTCGTTCGTCAACTACTGGACTTTAGTGTTGTTTATGCACATCTGTTTTACAGATGTGGCTTGTCTGTGAGCAGACTGCAGGTTCCTCTCCTCTCAGGCAGATGGACTCTGACTTTGAAGGAAACAGTCCCCTAATTAGTTAACATTTATGACATGCCTTTTGGGGGCAAGGGGTCTCCGTGGCAAAGTCATTTGCTTTACGATCTGAAGGACGTGGGCTCTTTCCATGGATACGCCATTCAGTTCATGAGTGTAATTTTTACGGAGATCCCTGGGGAGCTACGGAGTTCGTGCTTTGCTCAAGGCTCTTGGCAGGCGGCTAGCCTTCTGCGGAGAGAGACAGTCCCATATGGGATAAAACCCGGTGTAATCAAGGGGATCCTCTTAACTTTACTTTGTTGGGGGCAGTGGGTCTAACTCCCCCTCCCCAAAAAATTAGGCTCTGGAACCCTGCAGGGGATTCGGATGATGTGGTGAATATCATGCTTATTGCCAGTCCCTCCCAGAACATTGCCTGATACATATTTTATGCTGGCTCAACACAGAAACAAGGTCATTTTATACACACTAGTGTCATCATGTGGCTTGGAACCCAAGACTTTAGGACAGGCAGGCACCTAGACTCTGCTTTATAGCGGCTCGCAATGTAAATGACATACAGCTTTAACAATTGTTCAATATTAAATTGTATAAAAAGGTAAAATAAATGACATAACATTTTATGTCTGACTATAAGAAAAATAAAAAGGTGTGGTGAGAACAAAACAAGTTGACGCTGACATGTTCATGCTCAGGGCTTTTCTTTCTGGCAGTTTGTTTGTTTGTTTATTCAACGGATCAACATTATGGCACAAGGACAGTAACCCATAAGTACTCCGTTCTACTTCTAACTCAAGCCTGAGCCCAAAGAATCTCTGCGCAGTGCATGAGCTCCGTAGCACCGTCGAGGATCAGGATTCTGCCAATATGCAATAGTACTCAATACCACACCTTTTTTTCAGGTCTCCTTTATTCAGTGGTACTGGAGTAGACACTTTGTGGTGAGTACCGGCATCTTGTTTTAGACTACTTGTGGCGAGCATCGTCACCTTTTTCCCAGTAAAAATAAGCCCTGTTCACACTGCATATGTATATGGTATGTACACAGAATGGGCAGCCAGACATAACCATTTAGACCTTCTTCTTCTTCTCTTCCACCTTGTCCCTCATCTAAGTGTCGGGGGGAGATGTAGCATTCCTTGATGAGCTCTGTCAAGAGCACTATTAAGACTGATGTTCATTTCTGTAAGGCTGTTTTCTTAATGCCATCACTCCATATGTTCCGAGGTCTTCAACTCACTCTATACCCGTTGTAATGTTTTAGTGTGGCTCGCTGTGGCAGATAGTACCAGGGCATTCTTGTTAGGTGTCCAAACCATTTAGACACTAAAAGCTAAAAAAGTTTTAACTGAGAGGACTGACTTCACTGGCCTGGGTGTTATCTTATTACATGGCATGTTCTCCAGGGAGCAGCTAGTCACCTGCTGAGTTTTATACAGAACACAAACTCCACAGGTCCAGGCTGCCAAATGTTTGGTCAACAGTGACTGAATACTGGTCCACAAAGACAAACATTTCACACAGAAATAAAAGGTGTGATCAAATGAAACATGTCACAGTGGCTTTAGTACAAACATTTCTTCTTCTGCATCCACCCTAAAGTCTTTCAAAAGCAAGAAAAATTCCTTACACATATTGTTGCTAAATACATGACACACATTCCCCACTTTCTTTTGCCTCATTCTTCTGTTATGATTATCCATTGTATTACAACTGGTTTTTTTTACTACTTCTGTGCAATATCTTTTATTATTTTAGCTTATTCAGATACAAAGATTGTAGATCTAAAGTACACATTTTGAGATTTGGAATGTTTGAGTAACAAGTGATACTGAAAAAGTTAAAAGAGCGGTTGACATGTGTTGTGGTTTATAACAAAGCAGTTATGTCTTTTGTTGCCTCTCATATTTTTACTGGCTATAGACTGGACAATGAAAACAGTAACTGCTAACACCAAGAATGGAATTCAGTGGACCCCTACAAAACAACTTGAGGATCTGGACTTCACTGATATTTCTCTTCTGTCCCATTCACGGAATCAGATGCAAGATAAATTAAATATACTTGATACAAGATCACAGCAGCTAGGCCTGAAAATTCTTAAAGAAACACAAAAATAATGAGAATAAATCAGGCAAATAGTAATGTGATTTCATTTAATGGCACCCCACTACAAGACGTGGAGTAGTACATCTATTTGGGCAGTATTGCAGATAAAGAAAGGGGACATTAAAATAGAGACATTAAAATAAGAATACAAAAGGCAAGAGGAGCTTTCATAGCACTAGGGAATTTGTGGAGGTCAAAAAAAATTAAAAGAAAAACTAAACTTAAAATTTTTAATTCTAATGTCAAATCAGTACTTTTGTATGGGGCAGAAACATGGAGAACAACCAAGGCAATTACTAATAAATTACAGACATTCATTAACTGGTGCCTGCGCAGAATAGGGGGAATTAAATGGTATGATAGAATAACTAATGTAGAACTTTGGGCGAGAACTAAGCAGGCTCCAGTGGCCCAAGAGGTAAGGAAAAGATGCTGGTGTTGGATAGGACACACATTGAGAAAACCGGAAAGCAGCATAACTAGAATGTCTTTGCACTAGAACTCACAGGGGCATAGGAATAAAGGAAGGCCAAAAAACACATGGAAAAGAGAGCTGGAGAATGAAGTTAGAAAGATGGGAAGGACATGGGAAGAGCTCCATGCAATAGCAAGGGATAGAACAACTTGGCGTGAGTTGGTTGAGGGCCTATGCTCCATTGGGGGATAGAAAGGCAGAAGAAAAAGAAGTGATATTTGCACCTTTTGGTCCAACACATCCGATTTCTGCTAATCCTGAATTGGTAGTCTTTTACAAGATGCTCAATAAGAGGCAGTATGTCAATACTTTTCCCTCTCCAAAACAGGGTCCTGGAAGCCACATAAGGAGTGACAAACATATGAAAGGTATATCAGCAGGTATGGTAGCATTGAATACAGCAACCTGTAAGGAAGCAAGCAGACACCTGAGGTCATCAGAAAAAGTTACCTTAGGCATTCATACATATGAATCTGGGAAGATGGGGGGTACTGTCTTGAAGGACTTTAGTTGTTCACTTAACCATTTAGTCACTAAAAGCTAAAAATTTTAAGCTGAGAGGAATGACTTCACCACTCCAGGTGTTATCTTATACGGCATAGTCTTTCTCCAAGGAACAGCTAGCCACCTGCAACACAAACTCCACATCTCTATTGATGACCCCCCCCCCCCCGGCCGCACTCTGAGATAACAGTAAAAACTGGTCTCGTGAACTGAATGGCTCGTCTGTGAAACAACCCCATGACATTCAGGGCACAAGGCAAATGATTTTATGACCAATTAGCCACTGCGGTTAAGAAATCTGCGTCAGTGTGGATTCACCATCCCTTGACAGTGTCTTTTAGGGCTCCACACAAATGAAAGTCACATGGTGACAGATCAGGACTGGGTCATGGGTGTATCAGAACGTCCCACACTTTCTTTATGGATGATTTATCCACCTTCTTCATGCACGGTATCCATCATCTCCCCTAACAGTGAGTGGGCTGTGTGAATTAATGTCTACAGCGACTTTTGATGAAACCAGTTGCATGTTTGCTATCTAACAGTTTCTTTGTTCCATTATGTCACCTCTGCTACCTTTCGTTACATTTGTATTTAAGCCATCAGGACAGGTTTCATTTGATGACACAAAACATTTTAGTCTTAACAAGCTCCCAGTTACAGCTTCGCAGGTCATCATCATCATCATGTACCCTGCCAACTGGCAAAGGTGCTCATGGGTCTCCACAGATCACGATCCCTGATTGCCTGGAACAGTTCTCCTGATGATATACCCATCATTTCATCCCATCCAGCATAATCTCTTTTGGTCTGCTCTACCCCTTTTTCCACTGATCTTTCCAGCTGTCAAGATGTTCTCCAGTGTCTCATTTCTCATTATGTGGCCAAAGAACAGTGTTTGTCACTTTTTTATTGTTGTATATAGAGATCTACTTTCCACAGCTTCTTTCAAGCAATCGTTGTTAGTTACTCTGGCCGTCCAAGGTACTCGTAACATTCGTCTCAAAAACCACATCTTTGTTGCCTCCAAATTCTTCCTAAATTCGCAGGTAAAAAAAAAAATTTGGATTTCCTGTAGTGATTACCAGAAAGAGGGAGGTTAAAAAAAAAAGGGACTTTTTGTAGTGATTACCAGAAAGAGGGGGAAAAAAAACTGGACTTCTTGTAGTAATTACCAGAAAGAGGGGAAAAAAAAAAAAAACTGGACTTCTTGTAGTGATTACCAGAAAGAGGGGGAAAAAAAAAAAAAAAAAACTGGACTTCTTGTAGTGATTACCAGAAAGAGGGGAAAAAAAAAAAAAAAACAACTAGGGAGCATCAACAGAGCAGGGAGTGGGTAATGTTGCAAAGTTACTCAGCAGCCAACTCAACAGGTCCCTTTTCATACCAGTGGCGCACTGGGTATATGGTGCTTAACTCATTTTTATAGACCAATTAGCACTGGATGGTTGATATGGTCAACATCAAAGCCAGCCATCTTTACTTAGCAGGAAAAGCAGGTACCCCATTTTAGGCTGGGTCAACAAGGCAGCCAAGGTCACTTGTAAAAATGCATCCTGGTGGGGATTCGAACCAAAAACCAGCAGTCAAGCATCTAGCCACTGAACAATTTCGGTTTCCAGAATATCTAAAATCCCCCATATTTGTGTATATCATAAATACTGAAGGAAAATGAAAACGTACTTAATCTTTAAAAAAAAAAGTAAAAAAACTGTCAAATGGATGAAAGTTTTGACAGTGATGAGGAGTTTTGGATTCTATGACAAATAAACCATGAGTTCAATAACTTGTTGTTATCAAATTTTTTCCCCCCACTTTCCGGTCCCAAACTTAAGATGTGTCTCACATATGGGACTGTCTTATACTCGCAGAAATATGGTACAAGTCTCTAGCTGTAACGACATTATATAATCAACATTCAGCAGGCCATTGAAAATCCTGCTATGTGTCAAACTGCATGTATGGAGCATAAGTTGCCAACACCTATGATACGGTGAACATTTGTAAACAAATGGGTGATATACAAACAACAGTAAAATTACTGAAAACAAATTTTTACATATTTGATAACTCTTTGATTAAGAACAATTTATTTACGATAAGAAAAAAAACACATTTGTAAAACATGCTAAAACACGTGCTGGTAATAAGATCAACATTAAAACAACCTGACAGAGAACAACTCTGATCCAGCAGCTTTTCAAAAATTCTTACTTTCAAACATACTGATGTTACTTTTCCTTGGGAGCAAACAAGGCAGGCAAAGAGAAGGATCCTGTTGCATGGGAACACATGGCCTCTAAAAAACTGCCCTTGCTTTGCATCAAAGGCATCCATCATTATATGTCATACAGGATTCATGATCTATTCCTCTATTCTATTCTATCCGGTGCTATCTCTTCAATATCAAGGATACATCTAGTCTGGTAACTTTGTCTTTCTCATCAATGTTTACTATAGAGTTTCCCATTAGATTATGACATCAGTGAGTGATAAATGCTCAACTTTACTAAACAATATTTTAACAGCAAGATACATAAAATATGCGATAACCATCATGGAAAATATACACAACATTTTACAAAAGAAAGAATATGTATTCAATAAAACAATTCCTCCCTCCCGCCAAAGAAAAAAACTGAAAAACAAAGAAGAACTGTATAAAACATGAAACTAAAAAAACAGCAAAAAAATTAAATGCAATTTGATTTAAAAAAAAAAAAAAAAACATCTATAACATGACAAAGAACAAGTTAAAGTTATGAAATATATGATAAACATAATATAAAATATTACAAAAAGTGACAATACAGAAAACATCTCATATTTAGGGCAAAAATCAAGGAAAACATATATAGCTGTATCTAAAACATTCTTTTTCTTCCCTTCACCACCAAATGGAGCACATTGAGGTCCTCATTCAACCTGGCAGAGTTAGGGTGCATTTCGCTTCCCCTAAGGATCCTGACAACAGATATAGATTACATCATAAACTACAAGGATTGCATATAAACAATTTCAATAATTTCATCACTGGTCCCGGCTTGTGGAAAGAATAACAACATACCATCAATCGGTTCTTTATAAATATCTTACCCCAGACAACGTCACAGGACAGTCAAACATTTTAGAGGGTGGTAAGACTGGGTTTCCCAGCTTTCTGATGCTTTTAACGACCCTAAAACATCTATAACTGGCCCTAACCACAACCCACCTACGTCCCACGAGAGAGTACAGCCTAGGTCCCACGAGTGCATGCATCCTAGGTTCCAGCTCTGCATGCAGCCTATCTATCACTCCCTGAAATATTAGACTGTCTCGTAACCTGTGGATTTCCCCTGTTTGAGGTAGGATATTAATAAAGCACCTGTCAGTCACCTCTGTCATATCAACAATGTTAAAACATAACACATGTAATGTTAATGATCCGGATAAGAAAAAAAAGACATTTGCATAACAACATATGCAATATTAATGATATAGAGAAGAAAAAAAAGACATTTGCATAACAACACATGTAATATTACTGATCCAGAGAAGAAGAAAAAAGACAACAGCATTCAGGTAACAGTCTGGAAATGTTCACTCCCTAAAATGATCACAATAAACTTAAGTAGAGAGGAGGATGATGCAAACCGACATCAGCCTTTATTGGCCACTGTGTGGTTTTACTAGGCAATTTTATGTTCAGTAGTTTGCAGTAGTTTTACAACATAGGGCCAATCCCAATTTGCAAGGGGAAAACACATCTTATACGCAGCATATTCATCTCGACCCTATGCTACCATGGTCAGACTTGATCGCTTACAACAAACCACAAAATAAAATGAGTAACATGGAAACAGGATGTATGAGAAATGCTACAGGAGGGATTTAACATCAGGAATGAATTCATAATACAAAAAAAAGTCAGCACAGAACAAATAGAGAGCTACAAAAACAGCAAATAACATTGTTCATGCAACTTGCCATATCCAACAAAGCATACACCAAAAGAGCAGAGACCAAGAATAAGAATGGACAATAGCATCACAAAAACTCAACAAAAGTACAATGTGTCTACAGTTGGGGTGGTCAGAGGAGCAAAAACCAGTTTCTTAAATCTCCCTCAACAACTCAAAACAGAAAGTGAAGAATGATTGCTATTTGAACTGTACCAGCTCACAGCATTGTTGAAATCAGTGCAAAGTAGCTTGCTATCAAATCAACTGTAGCTGATTTTGAGCCTCGGTGTGTCTGAACTGTGAAATTGTGTTCACAACTTTCAAGTCATAGACATCGGCCTACACCAAAAGCCTAACAATGTGACATCATTACACACAAATAACTAGTTTAATCAGCAACATGAACTGTTTCAGGTTTAGACAATCACAGCAAGGTCAGAGTGAGACAATAACGACAGCTGCAAAAATCACACGTGTGCTGCTTCCCCAAAAACTAAATACACAAGCCTTGTATGAAATATATGTGTTGCTGGAGTCCTTTAGTATGCCATGACTAAAAGAAAGATGTTCCTTTTTTCGCTGTGTTTTTAAAGGTGTGTTGTGGTTTAGAGTTTCGCTCCTATATCTGCACCCTTCAGCATAAATAAAGATGCATACCAACACGTAAAACGTTAAAATATAAAGTAAAATAAAGAGGATTATTTCCATCACCTGAGCCACCTGAGAAGCACAAGACAAATACAGAAAAACATGACACTGGGCTTCAACCTGGTATCATTAAACACCAGAAGAAGAAGAAGAAGAAGAAAGGGCCCTTTTAGGCCAGTAGAGCATCGTGCATATGATCCTAGACTCTACAGACACAATATGCACTCAGTGGGTAATAAGGTCAACATCATGCCAGCCACCTTTATCTCCCAGGAAATTGCCTGCGACCCATTTTGGAGTGGGTCAATCTGGCAGCCAAGGTCAGTTTTGAAGGATAAAAATCCGTCACGATGTGGATTCGAACCCAAGTCCTTTCAGGCCCGTAGGCAAGAAATAAGCTATGATGCTACCAGGGCTCTTGTGAAAATATACTAAACAACATGTTAAACCAGTCAGCTTCACAATATCACAAATGAACGCTGCAGCTAGAGAGCCTTCATCAGCACATTACATAAACCTACAACTCTACAAATGTGAACAAGAATACACAAAATCACATTTCTGTCTGGCCAGTAGAATCTCTGGCCCGCGTGTAGCCACCATAAAAAAATACTAGCAAGAAAAATGCTGTGAGCAACAAGGGCTGTAACTAATAGATATTAGACAAAACTGTGTTGGAAGTTAAGTCCCCTAAACAAACTTTTAGACAGATACCAGGGCTATCCACTGACTGGTGCTCATGGGTACTATCAAGTCACACATGGTGCACTGTCTACTATTGAAAGAGTTGATACAATGAAAAAGATCAATAAAAATAAAACAGCACAACTTGTCAGCTTCCCAAAAGCAAAACAAAAAACCATCATACATAAGAATAAGAATGTTACTTCTTAAAAATCTTCATCAGCATTTAACAAGTGTGATGCCCGTCTCTCTAGCGTAGTTAGCTAAACCGGACTGCGCGGTGAGCGGGTGACGAACTCCTTGCGGTCCGGGTTCACTCCCGGGGGTGGGCAGAAAAGCCACATTTCTCCCAGATTTACGGTATTTAAAATGGAATCAAGGCCGAAAGGTTGCGATATCCATAATATCGAGCTTAAGGGTTAACAACTCATGGCTTCTGGATACTAAAACAAACAACAAGTTTGATAACGCTTACATCAGCTTTTAAACAGCTACATCATTTTAAAGCACTTACATTAATCACAAGTGAGAAAATGAATGCGGCTGCGAGAAACATCTTATCAGCAAACAAGAAGTCTGACCATATTTGGAACTTACCTCTTAAAACTGCTAAATCACTTTTATGTCATTTTAGGCAGTTGTCTCAAATCATAAAAGAGAAAATGTATGTTACAGTTAGACAGCCCTTCATCAGCCTACAGTTCTGACCACCCTGGACTTTAGCCCTTAAACAGTGAAGCGAATTTTCAGCAATTTGTATGTGGTTGTATCTCTGCAATCTTATGTTATATACTGATAAAGGCTTTCTAGCTGTAGTGTTTCTATGGGAAGCTATTTCTTTTTTTTTGTTTAAGCAACACTTGTTAACTGTTTTGACTGCTTTACTATGCGGTCAACCAAGTTCACTTTATGTAAAAAGTTGTTAGTATACATATATCGTCAGTCCCTATGGACCATGGAGTTGTGCAGCTGGTTTTAGGAACAGCGTCACTTACAAAAAAAAAATAAATATCAGTTCACCTAATAAGGGCTTTGTATCTTGACTACGGTCTTTAAGTTGAAGGCATAAAACATCAGAGCTTTCACATCTCTTAAGTATGGTCTCCATTCTCTCAATTATTTGCTAATTATGTTATTAAAACATTCTTAATTTACTTTAAAAACACTAAAAATACTTTTGTAGTTTGGTTATTATATATGAAAGTAGCTTTCATGATCAGGAAAATGAGGACTCATTGAGTCCCTGCTGCTGCTCTCTTAACTAAAGGTGTTTTAAGTAAAAAAATACAGTTTCAGAGTTCTCACATCTCTAGCTAAATTCTTCCACCCGGACTATGAGACCAAGTAACACCAGAAGCAGACCAACCATCTTATGTTGGTGTACCACAAGTAGGAAACTATGGGGAAGAAACACTTCCCTGAGATGTGAGGCACAGCTTAGTCAGGACTTGCCAATTATCCTTGAGAAGCAGATAGTGGTGAGGTGACAGATGAATCCTGTGAAGAAGGAGAAGTAGGGCAACAGTCTGTGGCCCAATTCAGAACTTTGACATGTCCTGGTGGAGTTTTCATGAAATCCGGGGACTCTGGCACAAATTCAGAAACATCAGGGGCAAGGGTGCATTCAAGGTGCAAGTCATGTACAGCAGTGCTTTCTTTAGTTTCAGAAACCTTGGCAACATCAGCTTGGAAGGAATCATCCTCCTCTGGAATATCTGAAGCATCTGAGCAATCTTCCCACTCATCACTGTCTTCACCACTTTCAGGATTTGTATGACTTTCGACAGGTTCAGGACTAGCATCTAGATTGTTTGGAATGACAGGTTGTGCCTCAACTGGCTCCACCTTGGGAGAAGACTGCTGTGGTGCTTGTGGCAACACCTTGCGCTGGGGTTCTTTGGTTCTCTGTACATTTTGACCATTACCACGTAACTGATCACCGGAACCACGGGCTGAGGTCCGCCCTGTGGGTCCACGTCGTGGAACAGAAGTCTGAGACTGGTTTTGTTTATCAGAAATAAGACCAGGAAACTCCTCTTCATATTTCACTTCAGTGTTTTTATCTCCAGCAGTATTGTCAAACTTGACCACAATGAGATCTTTCTGCCGCTGAACTGTGCGATCCTCACTTGCGGGTCCGGTAAATGGGGACTTTTGTGCTAACTTCCCATTTAACTCCCTCAAGTAACCACGCCCTCTTCCGCGACCTCTTCCCAGACCATGAGGGGTCCTGTCTTGAACAGTTTGAAACCCAGAGGGTGACTGCTGTTGACGATGATGATGAGGCCACACCAATTTCATGTTCTGGGTTGGAATGTTCATAATGATTCAAGCCACCTGGAAGACAAAATTCACACAAATAAGTAAACCAGTCATACAATTCTTGTATTCTTTGGCACTTTGATACAGTGGACAGTGTGATGAGTCACCAGCAGAGTGTGACAAATCAACTTGTTCTGCCAGCTTCTATATATGTTCTGATAGCTTCTATAAACTATTCACAAATGTGCTTTTAAATGCAGGCTAGAAGTCAATACACAATAAAATGTGAAATCAGACGCGCTAACAAATGTTGCACTTATCAACAAACAAGTATCCATAATATATCAACATACTCAATTGCTGTTAGGCTCTGTCTAGAGCAGCGGTTCTCAACCTGTGGATCGTGACCTTTTTGTGGGTTGAATGACCCTTTCATTAGGGTCACCTAAGACATTCAGAAAACACATATTGATTGAAGTTATGAAGTAGCAATGAAAATTATTTGATGGTTGGGGGGTGGCCACAGCATGAGGAACTGTATTAAAGGGTCCCAGCATTAGGAAGGTTGAGAACCGTTGGTCTAGAGAATGAGAACAGCTGGTTCCCCCTGTAGTATGGTCATGCCACTTGAACTGGCAACTTTTGCAATGATTTATAAATTCATTCAGATTAATTCTCCGACTTGAGCCCTTGATTTCCCATTGTAAGGTCAAGCAGACTCTCAGCTAGCTCTTGCACGGTCCTCCTATAAATGATCTATAATAATTTAACTGGTGTACCAATGTCTTCTTATTCTTATTATTGTTGTTGTTGCTCACACTGTGTGGTGTCGACCATCCAGCTGGTCCACAGACCATGTTTTGTGTTCACTGATCATTTCTGATATGTTTTTCTATACCTGATTCCAAAACTATCCAGCATAATTTCTCTCAGGCATCACCCAACCACCCCCCTCCCCCTTTTCAACTTTCCCAACGATCCTGTTTTTCCCTTTCTCATGCCAAGTCCAAAGAATGTGGACTGTCTTCTTCTGATCTATTCACCCCTATAGTCCCACGGGCACTCCATATACCCTCATTCCAAAAGTCACCCAAGTGCATTTTCAGAGGTTGTGAATTCCTACTCCAAACGGGTCAAAATGAAGTATTACTTTTCACGCAACAACATAATTTTAATTAGCCACAACGTGATTTGTCAGAGAGATCTCATTGTTCAACCATGATTTTCTCAAAACAAAAATACATGCAAATGTAGCTATTGGTTTCTAAAGGTGTCATTAGGCAAAAGCAACACCGGACTTTATGTCGCCGTTCGTTATGTGGCCCTAAGTGTTGCATGCGCATTCGCAGCACAGAAACAAAATAGCAACTACTTACGAATGTACCCTCAAAGAACAATGTGCTGTTGTGCATTCGGGTGGGAGGGGGTGGGGGGGGAGAAGGGCTGCCTGCAAAGGACATTCATAAGGAAATGCTTCCTGTTTATGCTGATAAATATTTATCTCGTAAAGCTGTGCACAGCTGAGTAAAAACATGTTCGCAAGGACGCTCTAAAATTGTTGATGAAGTCCGATCTGGTCGTCCTCTGGGATTGTCACAGATGCTTCCGTGCAGGGGGTGCAAGAAATGATAAGAGGTGACAGGTGAGTAATGGCTGTTTCAGTAGCAGCTGCAATAGGGTGCCCATATGGTTCAGCATGATCAATTGAAATTTAAGAAAGTGTGCTCAAGGTGGGTACCCAAACAATTGGTGGATGAACACAAAATGAACCGATTAGGCCCAACCTTGCAGCATCTCTGTCGATATGCAGACGAAGGAGAAAACATGCTGAAAAAGATTATTACTGAGGACTAATCATGGATGCATGATTACCAACATGAATCAAAGCGTGTTTGAATGCAATGGAAACATCCTTCTTTGCACTGCGTTCAAACATTCAAGACTATGCCATCAACAGGAAAGGTTATGGTGACAGTGTTCTGGGATTGTCAAGGAGTGCATTTAACCAATTAAAAAAAATAAATAGGTGACAATGTAAATGCTGATTCATACTGTAAAGTTCTATTGATGCTTCATGAGGCAATTAGAAGAAAATGTCCAGGCCTGCTGACTAGAGGAGTACTACTTCATGACAATGCCAGACCACTTACGGCTCGGTTAACTCAGGAGAAAATTAACCATCTGGGGTGGGAACTTCTTGAACATCTACCTTACAGCCTCGACTTAGCATTTAGCGATTTCAAACCTTTTTGGTCCACTGAAAACTCACCTTGGTGGGAGACATTTCATGAATGACGCAGAAGTTGAATGAGAAGTGAAAATGTGGTTTAGAAAAAAAAGAGCTTGCAGTTCTATGCAGCAGGTTTGGCACGACAGATAAAATGATGGGACATTCATCAATGTTGGTGGAAATTATGTTGAAAAATAAAGGGACAATGTATGTGTAAAAACAAACAGTTTTTGTGGAAATTATGTTGAAAAAAAAAGGGAGTGTATGTGTAAAAATAAACGGTTTTTATGGAAATTATGCTGGGGAATAAAAAGGACAGTATGTGTGAAAATAAACAGTTTTTGTGGAAATTATATTGAAAAAAGAGTGTATGTGTAAAAATAAACGATTTTTAAACTGTTTTTTTTTCCTTAAGTTTTTTTTTTAAAAATAGCCATTTGTGACTTACTTATTGACTTCCCCTCGTAGTATTTTCTGAATGAACCAGACATAGGATTAAATGAAGGAAGAACTGACAAACAAAATAAGAAACAAACAGGGGCAGTGACCAGTGACCTAGAAAGGTAGGATACAGAAACATATAGAGAGGTGAAGGACTCAAAGTGGGGACATAATAGGCAAAGGATGGTAAGCAAGAGACAAAGGCAGACAGGTAAAAGGGAGGAAACAGAATACACAAAGAGAGGAGAAGAAAACAGAGGACAGAAACAAAGAAGCAGGAAAAAGACAGAGACTGCTAGAAAAGACACTGTATGGCAGAACAGAGTGAAAACAAAAATGGGATATACAAATGACAGAGATGGAGAAATGATGGGCGACAGGGACAATGAAATCCTAGTCCATTTAAACCCATGTTTTACAGCAGAACAAAATAAATGCCATACACTTAGATATTTCAGACAACCAGTTTTACATTTTTGAAGAAACTAGCTTTGCTTACCTGGTCTTTTCCCGGATTCAATTTCTGGTGACAGTGAGGATGAATTCTGTTCATCATTTCTGAAGCAGAAAGAAGTAACGATACATTCTGATTACAGATGAAGCAAAGAAATTCATCCTATATATATATATTTTTATTTTTTTTAACGTATCCAGAAACCATGAGTTGTAAACCCTTTGGCTCGGCACTATGGATATCGCAACCCTTCGGCATTGATTCCATTGTAGGTACCATTAATCTGGGAGAAATGTTGCTTTTCTGCCTACCCCCGGGAGTGAACCCGGACCACAAGGAGTTCGTCACCCTGCGGCCGCGAAAGTCAGGTTTAACCAACTTCGCTAGAGAGCCGGGCACCTATATATATATATATATAGTATGTGTGTGTGTTTTGGGTGCCTTTGTGGAGCTCTGTCCTTTAACTTACCGTGCAGCTTAGACCCTCAACCATTATACAACAGTTAAATCTTGTGTAGTTCCTTCCAAATTATCACATTAACTCCTTTATGTCTCTAATCCTTTTGTTAATGTGAATACTTGTATCTCTTTTATTCCTTCTAGACTGTAGATTTTAAAAACCTGGCTGAATTTGTGTCTTATTATCTGAATTTCTCTGCGTGTTTTATCTAGTGCCGTTATCTTTTCCCCACTCTTTTCTTCTTCTTCGCGTTCACCGTAAACTCCAGCAGAAAATTCTGGTTGTTTTTCCACCTTTGGACTTTGGTCTTGTTCCAGAACCTGAGTATTGTGTGCGCACACCCATTTAACAGATCTGACTTAACTTGTATTCAGATTGTTGGTTCCCTGCCTCTTAGATAGATGCATGCCGACTTCGAATGAAGCCCCCAATTAGTTGACTCTTACAACATGCTTGTTGGGGAGGCAGTGGATCTATTCTTATTTTCCCCCATAAAGGGGCCCCGGAAGCCACACAGGAAACTCTTGCTTTCAATGTGATGTACATCAGAAGAACAAAGGCTTGCATATGAAATGCTAATAGATCGAAAGCAGAATAAGGCTATCCCAGATCACTTTAAATATTCCCAAGGATATATTACACAATAAGATTATTGAAAATTTTTTTCTAAAGTTTTTTTTTTTCAGTTGTGTGTCCCTTACAGGACATCATAGAATCAACACTAGCATTTTTGGGGGATTTGTTTGTGATTTCACCAGGCATTTTATGTTTAGTAGTTTGCCACTGTCGTCGGCTTTCAATATAGCTGTCAAATCCAACACTAGGCAGTCTGCTGCTAAATCAACCGCACCTGGGATCAAACCCGACAACTTGATATCCTGAAGCAAGATTACATAACTAAAGGTAACTGACAAGCATAAATATCCAATATCGAAACAGACACTATATAACCCACTTATAATACAAATGGGCTGAACAAGATAGTAATTATTACTACTATATGTGCCTTGTTTCCTTGAACATCACATTGATAGATTTGTCACACCATCTCAGTCTTTCTATGCATCAGAAGTGCTTGTTAATTATAATTAATGTCAGTATGCCGTTTTTACTAAGAAGACTAAAGAGGTAATCTACAGGCATAACTGCAAATACCTGGACTGGCCGACTAGAAAGAGAAGGCCAATCACAGAGATGAAGGAATATTAAATAAAGAATCGACATCATAGCACTCGGGACACCCCCTATAAGCTCCCATCCCCTGCAGCAAGCAAAGAGTTAAAATAATTCCGATGGTACCAGTAACTGTCTGATTGTATATGTGTCTCGCCTTTCCCCTGAGTGTTGAGCGTCAGCTAGATCCCCTTGTAACTCCTCGCAGTGCCATTCTCCTCAGACCGTAATGATCTGTCTGTTCTTCGGCACTGTTTACTCGCTCCCAAAGGGCCCTCACAACATCCAGCTTGTCATACATCAGTGCACCACCAAGTGGTGCAAAACCGGCCAGTCTATCTGCCTGCTCATTTCCCAACACAGCGACATCTCCTGGAGAAAATTTCCAAAGGATAGAGATGAAGGGAGGGGGATGATACCTGCTACAAGAAACCTCAAGGGTGTCCTTACCCACACAGGACTGCAGGTTACACCTGGTGTAAACAAAAATCAAATAGAATCTGTACAAGGTCTGGGATTAGATCTAAAATGGGAAGTCCAAAGCTTACACTCGGCATTTTAAATTATATGATATTCCCATAAGCGCTCTATCCCCATCTTCAGCAGCAAGTGCAGAGTTCCAATCCCTGATGGTTTCAATAACAGTTCAATTGTATGTCCGTCCTCGCCCCTGCCCTCAGTTCTAAGCACTGGCCAGATCCTCGGGAAATTCCTCACTGCACTATTCTCAGACTGTGATATCTATCTATGCCTCCCCAGTGTTTACTTGCTCCCAAAGGGCCCTTACCACATCTACCGTGACTGATGGAAAGCGTACAGAGCAGATAGACAGAACAGACACAGCAAGGGTTAAAACAACTGTTCCCAACTTACTCTTGAGCCATTTTCTCCACATCCCAAGCTCGCCTCCAGCTTCCTGCATTGTTCATCTGTCGTTGAATACGTTCCTGATCATACTTCTCTCTCTCAGCTTTCCATTCTTCATGTTTCTTTCTCTCGCGCCCAGTCATGGCTATCATAGGGGGTTTATCTCCAGAAGGCATGGACCTTTCCTAGACAGTGTGAAAATGAAAAATAACCAATTGTTTCTCCCTCTAGACCTCTACTTCTTACAGTTCACCAGCAGTAAACTTTGGCATAAAGTTCTGGATGTTTATCCACTTCTGGACTCTAATCTTGCTCCAAAACTTGAATTTTGCATGCAAATCTAGTTTACAGATCTGGCTTACTTGTTTGTAGACTGTTGTTCCTCACTTCTGAGGCGTTGCGCTCCGACTTTAGAGGAAAAATCCCTAATTAGTCGCCTTTTACAACATGACTGTTAGGAAGAAAGTAGGTCTACCCACACCCCCCCCCCCCCCAAGACAAGGGGCCCCGGAACCCACACGGACATCCCCTCTAGTTTATCATTCAGCCTTTGTTTTTCCTCTTTATTTTGCTCTTCTACTTCCACATTCTTATTATTTTCTTTGTCTCCTGCAGTTATCTCCCTGAAAGTGTTGGGATGAGGTCTTCTATGTGCTCTTTATAATTAAAGTGTTTTTTAGTGGGTCTTTATTTTTCTAAGGTTGTTCGTGAGCCACCATGACCATAATCCATTTGTGTCATTTATATGTCGGGTATCGCCCGTTACTGCGTTACCGGGACCCTAGCGGAGAAGCAAAGAATAGTAACACTGCACTCTACCAGACATGTTTAAGAAGTGACTAGGGGTAGGGTTGGGCTTGGGGTTGGCTACCTCATCACAGAACACATACACACATGTAGACAGACAGAGACACAACATACACACAGATGGATTGACAGACAAAGAGAAAGAGAGAGAGAGATACAGAAAGGCAGAGAGACATGAATGCACACAGACGGACAGACAAACAGAGACACGCCATACGAGAGACACAATATATGTACACAGAGATGGATGAACAGATAGAGAGGCAGAAACACACACACACACAAAAAGAGAGAGAGAGAGAGAGAGAGAGAGAGAGAGAGAGAGAGAGAGAGAGAGAGAGAGAGAGAGAGAGAAAGGCAGACAGAGAGAGAACAAGACAGAGACATACAAACAAACACAAAGAGAGACTGATGGAAAGTACAGGCAGAGACAGACAGAAAAAAACATATAAAAGTGAGTGTATAAGCAAAGAAAATCATATCAGTTCATGAGACAGAAGGCATTGAGTTAAACATGATGACCAATGCCTCAAGGCACTATAAGAAGACAAAAACAGAACAACACAGGACACTGAACGTTAATAACTCCACCATGGCACCTCTGTGACTCGAGTTAAGATTTGGTTATGGTGAACATTCCCCCATGTGGCTTTTGAGGCCCCATTTTAGGGGGGGGGGGGGGGGAATAAACCCACTGCCCCTTAACAAGCATGTCATAAAAGGTGACTACTGAGGGTTAGCTTTAAGCAGATGTGTTTGGCTGAAAGGCATAGATACTGCCTCCCTAGCTGTGAACCACAACACAGCATCCCAATCGCCCTTTTAAGAAAAGAGTACCTCAAGCGGAAGCCAATTCTCAGTTGTTTATGGAAACATAAGAAACAAGAAACGATCATATTTGAAGCAACTGACTTTTTCTTTCATGTGCCTCATGCTCTGCTTAACTCTGGTCAAGTCAGCACTCCCACCGTAGTTCCGTGGGTGTCTCTTGTGATCAGAAAACCCTTCCTTCTGGTCTGTGCGTGACCTGTCCGCCAGCGGGTTAAAAGAAGGATCAGGCGGTGGGCCCTGCCAAATAAAAACACAAATCATTAAATGGCAACAGGTAAAGGAACTAAATGTTGGCAGCTCTAAACAAGGGAATTTTGGACAATAGGACACAGTGAGCATTTCAAAAGCAACATGTCAACATCACAGATATTTGGGGAGCAACAAGTTTAGAAAATTTAAAAAATGCGAATACAAACAATACATTGCACAATTTTTGCCAGCATATTTCGCTGCATCTCATAAGGTGCGTTACTACAGTTACATCAACATAAAATAAAGCACAAAACTGAATAAATTCAACTGAAATGCAAATAGTTTCTTCCAATACATTGCGTCTGTTTCATGGCCGTCAGAAGCTCACCGTAGTCACGTGACTTACCAGGGTAACTTCAAATTTACGATAAATTCCGTCTGCTTACAAAGGAGGGGGATTTTTTTTAATTGTTAAAGCTTCGGCGATTCTCAAAAGTCTCCTGTTCGGAGTGTGGTAAACCACACGGAAAGCACTGTCTGTGTCAATTATGTGTCCCGATTTAGGTAGATGACGTCCTATGGAAGAAGCGGGTTCTTTCCTCTTGACTGGTCTCGACACCCTAGAAGAATCACTGAGCTGTGTATGTAGCCATTTGGGTATGTGCTCTGCCACTCTATTTCCAAGCTGTCTCTCCGTTCGACCGATGTAAGTCAACTGGCACTTACATGTAAATTGGTAAATACAATTAGATTTGGTGTACGGAGAAACGAGCTGTTTAATAGGTGGGGTTGGGATAGGAGTGGTCTTGTACCTCACTACTGGAACAGCCGCAAAGAATGTTTGGCCAACTGCTGTTTTCAGTCGGTCCTGCAGACGCTGCATGATGTCATCACCTCGATAAGTAAGTAGGATATATACTCGTAGTTTGGATACTGTAATTTCGTTCGGGGTAGGGTTGGGTGGGGTGCAATGACGTTTGATGAAACCTATGGGGTACCCATTCAGTAGTAAAGTTGAGAGTTTTAATTTCTGCAGCCAGTGTGTCTTCGGTGCAAATCTTTCTGGCCAGGTTGAACAAGCTTCTCACTACGCCACGTCTGTACTGAATAGGTACAAAATTGTAAAAATTTAGATACTGGCCGGTCCATGTTTCTTTTCGGTACACTGATCTTTGGATACTGCCATCCTCTCTACGTGCAATAAGTACATCAAGGAATGGTAAAGTACCGTCATGTTCATGTTGTAACGATAATGTGATGTTTCTGTGTGACTGGTTCATGGTGGTACAGAACGCAGTAGCTGGCTGTTTGTCAGCAGTTATTATTAGAATGTCATCTACATACCGACAGCACAAAAACAAATCTCTGATGTGGACATATTTGCTATTTTCGAGATTTGCCATGAAAATGTCGGCGAAGATGGGACCTAGTGGGCTACCCATGGCTACTCCATCAATTTGGCGGTAGCTCGTTTCAAGGAAATTAAATTTAACATTTGCGGTGCAGAGGCGCAGCAGTCAGACCAATGTGGACGTAGGAATGTCCAGTTTAAGTTTTTTATCCTTTATTTGAACAATTATAATTTTGATGGTTTCTTCCAGCGGCACATTGGTGAACAACGATGATATGTCCATAGAAGCCACGTGTTTATCTTTTAGATCAATTTTGTCAAGCAGTTCAATAAGCTCAAACGTATCTTTCAATGTTCTATTTTCAAAAGACTGCTTTACTGGTAAATGTATTTCTGCTAACCATTTTGCAGTTTGATGTTGAGCAGAGTTTATCATAGACAAGATCTGCCTCATAGGTGTGCTAGCCTTATGTAGTTTAGGGAGCCATACATCTGTGAGCCATGTGGATCCAGTAATTTTGCAGTTGTCTCTCTAATTTTACTATTTAGGAGTGACTGAATTTCTTTATTTATTTTAGATTCCAAGTCTCCTAGTTTGTTAGTAGTGGCCTCTAGTTGGAATTTGGATTGGTCTAGTAAGATTTCTTCCATTCTGGTTTTGTAGTCAGACCTTTCCATTACCAAGACACCACTTCCTTTGTCTGGTTTCAGAATTATTATGTGCTTGTTGGCCTTGAGTGCCTTTAGCTCTGTGATATGTTCGGGGGTTAGCGGGCACATTTGTTTTGACGGCGTTATGCGGTACTGATGTTCTAAGTCCACAAGTTCAGCCTTCAGCCACCCGATCGACTCGGTAGACATAAGTTGTAGCGTTGACATCTGGTCGAACAACATTTCAAACTGAGCTTTAGAAAAGACATTTCATGTGTGCAGTAATCAATAAACACATGGTGGGTTCACTGGCAAAAATATTAAACTATAACAGCTTGGTTGTCAAAATGTGGAGGTAAGGATATCAAACTATGGTAGTATGGATGTTCAACTGTAGTAGCATGGATAGTAAACTTCAAACAGCTTGGTAAAAAGTATTTGCTATAATGGATATTAAACTGTAAAGCAAAGCACCCTTTCATAAGCCATAAGGCACACTGTAAGTATAGTGCTAGGCCTATATCTTTTTTTTTTACCAATCAGCACTCGGTAGGTGATGTGATCAATATCAATCATGCCAGCTGCCTTTACTTCCCAGGAATTTTAACTGGTACCCATTTTAGACTGGATTAACCTGGAAGCTAAGGTCATGGATATTATCCAATGGATATTAAACTGGTGCAGCATGGGGATCAAAACTGCTGTGGCATGGATACCAAACTTATGGAACATGGATACTAAACTGATGTAGTGTGGATTATAAAGTGCTGCAGTATGGATGCACAACTGTTGCAACATGGATACACATCTGTTGCAGCATGGATACTAAACTTTTGCAGCATTGATTCTAAACTGCTGTGGTATGGATACTAAACTACTGCAGCACTGATTCTAAACTGCTGCCACAATGATTCTAAACTGCTGTGGCATGGATTCTAAACTGCTGTGGCATGGATACTAAATTGCTGTGGCATGGATACTAAACTGCTGTGGAATGGATACTAAACTGATGCAGCACTGATTCTAAATTGCTGTGGCATGGATACTAAACTGATGCAGCACTGATTCTAAATTGCTGTGGCATGGATACTAAACTGCTGTGGAATGGATACTAAACTGCTGCAGAATGGATACTAAACTGCTGTGGCATGGATCCTAACTGTTGCAGCATTGATTATAAATTTCTGCAGCATTGATTCTAAACTGCTGTGGCATGGATATTAAACTGCTGTGGCATGGATATTAAACTGCTGCGGCATGGGTACTAAACTGCTGCTGCACGGATACTAAACTGCTGCGGCATGGGTACTAAACTGCTACTGCATGGGTACCTAACTGCTGCAGCATGGATAGTAATTTGCTGCGGCATGGATACTAATTTGCTGCTGCACGGATACTAAACTGCTGCGGCATGGGTACTAAACTGCTACTGCATGGGTACCTAACTGCTGCAGCATGGATAGTAATTTGCTGCGGCATGGATACTAATTTGCTGTTGCACGGATACTAAACTGCTGCGGCATGGGTACTAAACTGCTACTGCATGGGTACCTAACTGCTGCGGCATGGATAGTAATTTGTTGCGGCATGGATACTAAACTGCTGCGGCATGGATACTAAACTGCTGCGGCATGGGTACTAAACTGCTGCGGCATGGATACTAAACTGCTGCTGCATGGGTACTAAACTGCTGCGGCATGGATACTAAACTGCTGCTGCATGGGTACTAAACTGCTGCTGCATGGGTACTAAACTGCTACTGCATGGGTACCTAACTGCTGCGGCATGGATAGTAATTTGCTGCGGCATGGATACTAAACTGCTGCTGCATGGGTACCTAACTGCTGCGGCATGGATAGTAATTTGCTGCGGCATGGATACTAAACTGCTGCTGCATGGGTACCTAACTGCTGCGGCATGAATACTAAACTGCTGCAGCATGGATACTAAACTGCTGCTGCATGGGTACTAAACTGCTGCGGCATGAATACTAAACTGCTGCAGCATGGATACTAAACTGCTGCGGCATGGATACTAAACTGCTGAGGCATGAATTCTGAAGTGCTGTTGTAGGCATATTAAATTGTGGCAGCATGAGCAGAAATCGCAACATGGATACTTACATCATCATCTTTAAGCCTTCCCATGTATGCTCGTCCTGAGGCATTTGGTGTATCACCAGACTGCAGATATTAAATTTAAGGTTTAGTTCTGATTCCAACATGTTAAGTATTCTATTACAACTGTAAAGCAAATAATAAACTATAGAGCGCTGCATTTAACTTCACAAATTGTCAGGTCCTACTTTTTCTACAGTGATGTTGGTGTCTCTGTGACAGCAAGCGCTGAATGTTATAACCACATAGGTGCCATGCCCATATGGCACAATTCTCAATGAACACCCTATATGCTGCATTCCCCAGATGACTTTTCTCTTGGTCTGGTGACGCCCAGTGATCCTTCTCTTCACAGACCTCACTGCAGCAGACTTATCTTTCTTATGGGTGCATTTGAAATCTCAAGTTTTCACTCACACCATCACACACACACCATCAAACCATCACACACACACCATCAAACCATCACACACACACCATCAAACCATCACACACACACCATCAAACCATCACACACACACCATCAAACCATCACACACACACCATCACACACACACCATCACACTCACACCATCACACTCACACCATCACACACACCATCAAACCATCACACACACACCATCAAACCATCACACACACACCATCAAACCATCACACACACACCATCAAACCATCACACACACACACCATCAAACCATCACACACACACCATCAAACCATCACACACACACCATCAAACCATCATACTCATACCATCAAACCATCACACACACACCCCCCATCAAACCATCATACACACACCATCACACACACACCATCAAACCATTACACACACACCATCAAACCATCATACTCATACCATCAAACCATCACACACACACCATCACACACACACCATCACACACACACCATCACACACACACACCATCACACACACACACCATCACACTCACACCATCACACACACACCATCAAACCATCACACACACACCATCCAACCATCACACACACACCATCCAACCATCACACACACACCATCCAACCATCACACACACACCATCACACTCACACACATCAACACACTCACACCATCACACACACACAACAATAAAACATCACCAAAACACACATCATCCAACCATCACACACACACCATCCAACCATCACACACACACCATCCAACCATCACACACACACCATCACACTCACACCATCACACTCACACCATCACACACACACCATCAAACCATCACACACACACCATCAAACCATCACACACACACCATCAAACCATCACACACACACCATCAAACCATCACACACACACCATCAAACCATCATACTCACACCATCAAATCATCACACACACACCATCAAACCATCACACACACACCATCAAACCATCACACTCACACCATCACACACACACCATCAAATCATCATACACACACCATCAAACCATCATACTCACACCATCACACACACACCATTAAATCATCACACACACACCATCAAAACATCATACTCACACCATCAAACCATCACACACACACCATCAAATCATCACACACACACCATCAAACCATCATACTCACACCATCACACACACACCATCAAATCATCACACACACACCATCAAACCATCATACTCACACCATCCCTGACATTACCAGCCTTACAAATGTAGTTCATTAGAAGATTACTAATTCAGGCAGGCCTCTACATCATGTCATGGCAAGTGTGTCAGGGTGATGGCAGCAATGCCATGACTGTCATGGATTACATCTCCTCCAAGACTTGTATTTAAGACATGAGGCCTGCTTTGTGAGTTCAAGATGCTGATTTACTTAAACTATGTTCAGTTGTATTTACTGCTGTGTACAATAATTGCGTTAACTTTTCAAATTAGAAAAGGTAAATGTCGCACCCTTATTACAGTGTAAATATTCAACTGTAACTGTGGTTTTTTAAACTGTGATAGCATAGATTACAAACTCTCATAGCAACCATATTAAACTGTTACAGAGTAAATATCAGAAAACAGACAAATACTGAGCATTATTTAAAACAAAAACACATACAAAAAACTGGTTGGAAAAACAATCCAGCCTATGTTAGGGATTGAACCAGAGACAACTCTTTTGGCAGGCAAAGGCACTAACAACAATCCTATCTTCTTCTTCTTCGCGTTCACCAGCTATAAAGTCCTGGTTGTTCGTCCATTTCTGGACTATAGTCCTGTTCCAGAACCTGAATGGTGTGTGTGCATCCGTTTGACAGATCTGACTAATTTGTATGCACACTGCTGGTTCACTGCCTCTCAGGCAGATGAACTCCGACTTCGAAGGAAGCTCCCAATTAGTCAACTCTTACGACATGCTTTTGGGTAGGCAGTGGGTCTATTCTTGTTTTCTCTACAATAGGGCCCCGGTACCCACACAGGTAACAATCCTATCAAGGGCCCAACTGTGAAAGCATCAATCTGCAACTACTGTAACATGGATTTTAAACTACAAAAGCTTGGATGTTAAATTGTGGTATCGTGGGGGGGGGGGGGGGGGGGGGCTAAAACAGCATTTAATGGAATATACGTTTCCTGGGGACCTAAAAAATATATATAAGTGACTCATGCAGTGACCTCTGTTTCTGGGGGTAAAGAGGAAATGTGACAAATTATATGTTAATATGGCTTTTAAAAAAAAAAAAAACACTTGATTCACAAGACACCCCCAATGCTGCATAGGTGTTAATACAGCTAATGGCGTCTCGTAAACATTCCGGATAGAAATGTCAGCTAAGAGGATGAAAATGGTTGTTTACCACTCTACCTATGTGCCAGTCCTGACTTATGGGTATGAGTCTAGGGCGATGAAAACAGCTTCATGCCTTAGAAATGAGATATCTGAGAAAGATGGTCCAAGTGACAAGAAGGGACAAAGTTCATTATCACACAATATGCGAGGATCTTGGAACCAAGGTCCTACAAAATCAAGTGGATCAATCATATTTACAATGTTTTAGACATGTGTGCAGAATGGGGGAGAGTCGACCCCCATGGCAGGCCAAGAACCAGCGAACAAGACAACCAGGGTGACCCAGGGTTCCCTGGGAAGTAAACATCCAACAGTTCCTGACTGACAGAGGACTGGAATAAACAAAGCCAAAAAAAAAACTGCTGACAGAGAAATCTGGCCATCTCTCTGGCAAACCTTTTCACCCCAAGGTAAAAAAGGATTGACTAAGTAAGTAAGTACAAAGAAGATAATATAAATGTGATGCTTTGAGAAAAAAGCAGCACCTGTGCAATTGTAAAATACAAAATCATAAGGACATGAGAAATCTAAAGCCACATGCACAAATTTGTGTTGATCCGTACAGTTTTCCATTTTTTTTGTAAAAAGTTTGAGAGCACGAGTTTTAAAAAGCACTAAAACATGGAGTTAATATTTAACAGTGGCAACGTGGGCATTAAACTGTGGAGCATGGATATAAACTGTGGCAGAACAGATATTAAACTCAGGCAGCATTCACAATAACTACAGAGACTGCAATGGATACTTACCTCATCATCTTTAAGCCTCCCCTTATATGCTCGACCAGAGGTATTTGGTGTATCTCCAGACTGCAGATATTAAAACTCAGATTTAGTTCTGTAATTCCAAGGAATTTAAAATGTGATATCAGGGATAGTAAATTTTCATAGCAAAGATCAAACTTCTACTGGTACAATTGGAATGGGAACTCTGTGCTGGCTGCTGATGATGGGGCAGAGCGCTCAAGGAAATGTCTTAAGTACTGTTATGTTAGTTCTTAGCCCAACTTAACTCACAGCTGAGATCTTAAACTCTCTTAGCATGGATATTAAACTCTCATAGCACGTACATTAAACTGTTATAGTATAAATATATTACAAAACAGACAACTACTGAGCTTCACACACACACACACAAATGTTGATTTGGTTACAAATAACATATGGAGGTCTACTACCAAACAATACGGAAAGGCAAGGTTCAGGAGAGGACAAAAAATGGCATCTTAGAAAAAAGTATAAAACAAGCTACAAAGAGGCTCAGATATACAAAGCTGACGAGAATTATGCTATGACCATATAGCATCAACCTACAACAGATTGCAACGAACCGCCATGCATGGAGAGTCATGACCTCTGCCCTATGTGCCGCACTCGACACAAGAGGAAAGACTAACTAACTAACTAATATAGCATCAACACCAGTCTTTGAGCTGACTGACCTGATGAATGAAATACGAAAATTCAACCTTGAAAATTACTGAACAAAACTGTCCTGAACCCAGTATTCCTGAGGAGAAGAACCTGATAAAATCAGAAAACACATTAGAACGAACCCATCCTCTGTAGTTCTAAGTAGGAAACTAGAGGAAGAGAATACAAACCTAGAAGTCCAAGTTAGTTTTTATTTACAAAAAAAAAAAAATTCCAACCCACGACCACTGAACAGACAGGCAAGCTTGCTAGCCATTGCAATGCTAAATAATTCATCTATGTATAAAAACAAATTTTTTTAATTGTTTAGAAATATTGAAAGGAAATAATCCATAAAATGCAAACACAGTATAGAATTATACAGCTGCACTGACTTAGTAAACAAAATAAATTAATTAATGCACTACTAAAAATGAAGGTTTAAATGTGATTATGACATAAAAAGGAAAGCTTCATCATTAAGACTAAAAAAAACACATTATAATTAAAAAGAAAACTTTCTTCACAATAAAAACCCATCAAATGCTTTCCTTCCCAGTAAATATACCGACCCATCTAAACAGAGGCGCAGTAGTAAACAGTGCCAACACCTATATAAACACTTGCTGAGGACTGACCAATGCAGTGAAGCCAAAATATTACTCTGGGATTTGTAAAGGATAGTGAAACAAAAATATCTGCTTCTCAGGACAAAATGGTTAATGCTGATAAGAATTTAGAACTGCAATAGAATAGCTATCACCCTTTGATTGATAGCTAGCAGTAGTGACATATAAAAATAATATATAATGGCTAAAATAATCAAAAGTAGTGGTTTAAATAATAAACGCTGATGGCAACAAAAAGTAACATGTGCGCTATAAATATGAAACTGCAATGGAAAGAATAATAAACATGGAGATATAAAATTTACTATTATGCCATGAATAATACACAGGTTGATACAAACAATAACCAATATAGATAATAAAATGATAACAAAAATGATAGTGGTGGTGTAAAGAATTAACTATTATGGCAACAATAATAAACACTGGTGATATATATAATAAACTGTGATGACACGTGGTACTAAAATGTGACAATTTACAAGGGGTGTTCCCTGTGTAGGTTCCGGGGCCCTATTTTAGGAAAAACAAGAAGAGACCGACTGCCAACCCAAAAGCATGTCACAAGAGTCGACTAATTGGGAGCATCCTTTAAAGTCAGAGTGCATCTGCCTGAGAGGCAAGGATCCAGCAGTCTGCATACAAATGAGTCAGATCTGTAAAATGGACTCATAAGCAACACTCAGGTTCTGGAACAGGACTGCAGTCCAGAAGTGGATGAACAACCAGAACTTTCCACCGAAGTTTACAGCTGGTGAAGAAGAAGAAGAACAAGGTGTGTTCAGAAAGTAATGCACCACATCGTTTTTCTCAGAAGCTGTAATTTAAAAAGCATAAAATTTATTAACAATATTCAGGGATACGTGATGTAAACCCTGGTATTTGTATTATTCAACTGAATCCTCATCAACTTGTATGACTTTATGCCAGCATGAAGCAAGTGTATGTATTCCTAGCCTGTACCAGATTTGGTCTTGATCCTGTAGATACTTTGCTGCATGAATCGCTTTATAATTTTCCCTTGTCCCACTGACAGAATCTTTAACTGGACCAAACAGAGGAAAATCAGAGGCTGGCAAATTGGATGGGGTAGTATAGTCCCACCCTATTTGGTGAGTGCTTCCCCTGTTGCCAGGCTACTGTGATGGCATGTACAGTCATGAAGGAGTAGCAGTTTGCTGAATTCTTGTGCTGTTGAACTCTGCAAAAACACTAACTTTTTTTAAAATGTCTTAATGTAAGCTTGGCATAAAATCCACAAAAATCACACCTTCCATGTCCCAAAAGACAGTGATTATGACCTTTCCAGTTGAAGGAGTAGTTCTGCAATTCCTCCTTTGTGGTGACTGCAGATGATGCTACTCCACTGACTGTCTTTTTGACTCAAGTTCAAAATGTTGTGGTCAGGTTTTGTCACCTGTAAAGATCTGTGTCAAAATGTTCTCTCCATCAGCATTAAAACTGCTCCAACAATTCAGAATTGTTTTACTCTGCATTCAGTGGCCATTTGTCAGACTTTGAGGAATCCATCTTGCACAGATCTTAGAAAATCCTAGTTTTTTTTTTTTTTTTTTTTTTTTTTTAGTTTAAAAAAAAAAAATTGCATTTTCACTCCCATTGCTGACCGACAGCTGTAAGGCCAATTGTTTAGCAGTGCATTTCAACATATCTACACTGGTGGCTGTGACAGGATATTCACAGCGCAACCAATAAAGCCGCTCTGTATCTCCACTTCCAGATTTTTGATCTTCTGAACCCAGCGACTGACTGCACTCCTGTCGCCTGCAAAACTTCCACACACATCACACAGATGCTTGTGAATGTTCACAACAGTTTCCTTCTCTGCAATGAGAAATTCTCTATCACAATTCTCTGCTTACACTACAAGTTAACACACTCCATTTTAACGGTTTAGGGCAGCGATATTAACTGGCTGGTTGTAGTGTAACTTGGTATGCACAATCGGCATATGCTATGAAGTGTGCAAAATGTCATGCTTCTAGCGCTATCTTTTTTGTTAGCTGAGAAAAATATGTGGTCCATTACTTTCGAACGCCTCTTGTCTACAGCATAAAAATTATCCATAATGAATTTCTTACTTCATCGTCCATGACTCTTCCCTTGTATGCTCGGCTTGACCCATATGGTGTCTCCCCAGACTGGAGGAAT
This sequence comes from Candidula unifasciata, assembly GCA_905116865.2. Lineage (NCBI taxonomy): Eukaryota > Metazoa > Mollusca > Gastropoda > Stylommatophora > Geomitridae > Candidula > Candidula unifasciata. The sequence goes on from CAJHNH020000349.1 coordinate 371,636, forward strand.
ACATCAGAAATGTTTAGTTCTGACAAACACAAATCAAGCACATTTTCAAGTTGTGGTGGAGTATATTTAAAACTAAGATATTATGAACACTGGAGCAGTGGTTAGATGTTGCCTACTAAGATAAAGGTCCAAGTTCTATTCACAGTAGAGCCAGGAATATTTTTCTGACCCATACAGCTCTGGAAGATACATGACTGGGAATCGCCTGTGAAAGGAAAAAGCAACAAGGAAGTACCTGGCCATCCTACCTTGTGAAATGTGGCTTAAAATGAATGGAAGCTCAACACTGTGCACCCCAACAGTAGTAACTGCTAAAGGACCAACCTATTTTTGTTTAAATATGGATAGGAAATATTGGTAACCTGGATGTTAATTAAGTGAGGTATTCTTCTTCTTCTTGGTGTTCACCGGCTATAATCTCTGGAAGAAAGTTCTGGTTGTTCATCCACCCCTTGACTCTAGACTTGTTCCAGAACCTGAGTGTTGCATGCACATTCTTTTACTGATCTGTCTTATTGTATGCAGACTGTTGGTTCCCTGCCTCTCAGGCACACGTACTCAGACTTTGAAGGAAACCCCCAATTAGTCAACTCTTACAGCATGCTTGTTGGGGAGGCAGTGGGTTTATTCTTGTTTTCCCCTACAATGGGGCCCCGGAACCCATACAGGGAAAGTGAGGTATTCAAAACAAGGGAGCTTAGATCTGGGGCCTTGGAGTTGTGAACTAAGTTTCACAATCCCAACGTAACAGAGTTCAAATCCAGCTGCTACCCAGCTGCTCTGGGGCCCCTACTTAGCGGGACAAAGAACAGAGCAAGTGCGTAAAAAGTGACTAATTGGGGGTTTTGCTTTTTAAGTCATAGTGCATCTGCCTAAAAGGCTAGGAACCAACATTTGCAAACTTATAAGCCAGATCTGTAAAACGGATGTGCATGCAATACTCAATACAAAGTCCAGAAGTAGATTAACAACCAGACTTTCTAGCAGAATTTACAGCCACTGAACTCTAAAAAAGAAGAAATACCAACTGGCACCATCAGTATAAAAACACTGGCTACAGAAGGAGACAGAGCATGTATAGGAATGTCCTGAGTGTAGAGATGTTGGTTCTTGGTTTATTCACTCACTTTTTCATTGTACTATTAGGAAAACAAGAACAAAAGCATCATTATTTGGCCCCTTGTGAATTTTCATGATCGGGTATCCGTGTTAAGTTATGATACATGTACTCAAGGCAAAAATTATATTGTTTTGCTTGGATATTAAACAGTGGTATCTTAATGTTAATGTGTATTGAAACCTACACTTAATACTCTGAGATGGATAATCAGCTATGACTGCTTGGATATTAAACAGTGGTATCTTAATGTTAATGTGTATTGAAACATACACTTAATATTCTGAGATGGATAATCAGCTATGACTGCTTGGATATTAAACAGTGGTATCTTAATGTTAATGTGTATTGAAACCTACACTTAATACTCTGAGATGGATAATCAGCTATGACTGCTTGGATATTAAACAGTGGTATCTTAATGTTAATGTGTATTGAAACATACACTTAATATTCTGAGATGGATAATCAGCTATGACTGCTTGGATATTAAACAGTGGTATCTTAATGTTAATGTGTACTGAAACATACACTTAATACTCTGAGATGGATAATCAGCTATGATTGCTTGGATATTAAACAGTGGTAGCTTAATGTGACTGTCTGGAAGGAAGAGCTTGAAAAGAGAGGGATGATCATCAGTATCTCTAAAACTAAAACCACAGTGATCTCAAGAGGGAAGAAGAATCACCAGATCATGATGGGACAGTATGCATTGGAGCATTCAAATACCTAGGAGTTGTATTAGACCATAAAGGAGGCATTAAGACTAAGCTGGCTACATGAAAAGCAGCTACTGGGAGACATCCAGGCCACAAACTGAGGGTTTCTTAGCAAAAGAGAAATCAGCAAAGGGACAAAAATGGCAGTTTACTGCTCTACCTATGTACCAGTTCTGATCTATGGGTGTGAGTCATGGGCAATGACAACAGGTCACAGAAGCCATGATCAGGTCTCAGAAATGAGATATCTGAGAAAGGTGGTCGAAGTAACAAGAAGGGACAAAGTCCGTAATCAGGCAATACGTCAAGATCTTGATACCCAGGCCTTACAAACCCAAGTGGATCAGTCACAGCTACGATGGTTTGGACATGTACGCAGAATGGGAGAAAATCGGCCGCCATGGCAGGCATGGAGGCTAAGAACCAAGGATAAGGCCTCCAGGGTGACCCAGGATCCGCTGGGAAGACAACATCCAACAGTCCCTAACTAACAGAGGACTGGAATAGAACAAAGCCAGAAAGACAACTGCACATAGAGATGTCTGGCAATATCTCTGGCAAACCTCCACACCCCAATGTAGAAGAGAAGCGACTAAGTAAGTAATTAAGTATCTTAATGTAAAACATACATTTAACACTTTGAGATGAATAATCAGCTACGACTGCTCTGATATTAAACATTAGTATCTTAATGTGAAATTTTGGGAAGCATACATTTAACACTTTGAGATGGATAATCAGCTACGACTGCTTTGATATTAAACAGTGTATTTTAATAATGTAAAGAAACTGCAGTGGTGTAAAGGCTAGATGCCTGACTGCGGATCTGAAGGTCATGGTTTTAGACCCTGATGGAACCAGACTTTTTTTCAAAAATGGCCTTGGCTCCCAGATTGACCCAGCCTTTAATGGGTTAGTTAGTTAGTTAGTTAGTCTTTCCTCTTGTGTCAAGTGCGGCACATAGGGCAGAGGTCATGACTCTCCATGCATGGCGGTTCGTTGCAATCTGTTGTAGGTCTATTTAATGGGTATAAATCAGTAAAGTCCTGCCTGTGAAGTGAAGGCGGCTGGTGTGATGTTGACCATATCCCCCACTGAGTGCTGATTGGCTATACAATATAGTTCTAGCCTTATAAGCCTTGAGAAGGGTCCTTTACTTTCTTTTACCTATCTTAATGTCAAATTGTGATGAAACCCACAATTAGGACTTTTCTCACATCTACATTACTGTGTGACTACTAGGATATTAAACAATTATATCTTAAAGCAATGTTTCCACATTGTTATCCTAATTTTAAAACAATAAATCATGCTTTCAAGAACTGTGATACCATGGTTATTACACAATTATAGTGCAGGTATTAAACTGGAGACACTTCATGGTTACATTACAAACTCACCTCCTCATCTTTGTGCCTGCCCTTGTATGTCCGTCCTGGGGTTTGGGGAGAATCACCAGACTGCACACAGAAAATTTAAAGTGCAAGAGTATAAATTTAAATGAATATCTTGAAAATTACTACATGCAGATGGAGTCTTTTGCCAGAATACACAACAAAAAGGCAAGGAAATAATAAGGAAAATAAAAAAAAAAAACAGTACCCAAAAGTAATTCATATGTTTCAAATTTGCCATCATTAATTTGTTTTAAAAAAAATACATATGTGAAACAGCTTGTTCATTAATTAGTAAAAAATCCTATAAGAGTGATATGTTCCAATTAATATAACTATTAAGAATCTTATAATTTAAATATCTTATGGTGTTTATTTTATCTCAAAGTATAAGGTTATGATCCAGCGGGCCAGCTAGCAAATATTACAACAGTGTATGCAGAAAGATTCATGAATAGAGCTGATATTATTAATGCTATATGGATGAGACTGACCAAAAAATCTCAGACACTACACACAATTATATGACTTTGGAGTGAAACCTCGAGAAGCATGTTGGTGTCATCTTCGAGATCAAAACAGATGTTACACTGACTTACTATGGGGCAATTAGTAGAGATATCTTGGGGTGGCTGCTGTATCAGAAGACTAAGTGTGCATGGGAATGCCCAACAAGTGGTAATGTTGATTGTGATAAATATCATACAAGAGGAAAAAATAGAGAATCACTAAAACAAAGGTTAGGCTAACACAGTGTGGGTTCAAAAAGTGTGGAGATGGGCATAGAACAATCAACAGGTAAAACATGACAAGAACACAGAAGATATGCAGTCATGGAAAAATATTACAACTGACACCAGGACGTGATGATAATCTCAAGCCATCATGTCCCCAGAAATATATAAAAGTACAAAATAAAAAATAAAAACAACGGAGGCTACAAAGTTGGGGTGAAGTAAGTGGTGATTCCTCAATTTGTGTTATATATTTATTTTCATATTGGATTCTTACAGCCTGAAGATTACATTTTATTATTCCTACTATCATTATTCCTGAGATTCCAGGAGGTTGCTTGGTGGAGCAACAGAGTTCATGCTTTGTGATATGCACTCGCAAACAGACAAATGACAGATAGCTTGAAAAAGAGTGAGTGTTAAACAGTATACTGCTATGGTGCGGGTGGTAAATATTAACTGGTAGACTGCTGTAGTGTGAGTGGTAAACATAAACTGGTAGACTACTATAGTGTGGGTGTTAAATAAACATGAACTGGTAGGCTGCTACAGCGTGGGTGTTAAACATGAACTGGTAGACTGCTATAGTGTGGGTGTAAAATTTGAACTGGTGACTGCTATTATGTCAGTATTAAACATGAACTGGTAGACTGCTATAATGTCGGTATTAAATATGAACTGGTAGACTGCTATAATGTCGGTATTAAACATGAACTGGTAGACTGCTATAGTGTGGGTGTAAAATATGAACTGGTACTGCTACAGTGTGGGTGTTAAATATTAACTGACAGACTGCTATAATGTCGGTATTAAACATGAACTGGTAGACTGCTATAGTGTGGGTATTAAACATGAACTGGTAGACTGCTATAGTGTGGGTGTTAAACATGAACTGGTAGATGCTATAGTGTGGGTGTTAAACATGAACTAGAAGGCTACATAGTGGGTGTTAGATACGAACTAGTAGACTGCTACATTGTGGGTGTTAAACATGAACTGGTGGATTGCTAAAATGTGGGTGTTAAACATTAACCTGTAGGCAGCTATAGTGTGGGTGATAAATATTAACTGTTAGATTGCTATAGTGTGGGTGTTAAATATTAACTGTTAGATTGCCATAGTGTGGGTGTTAAATATTAACTAGTAGACTGCCATAGTGTGGGTGTTAAATATTAACTAGTAGACTGCCATAGTGTGGGTGTTAAAACATGAACTGCTATAGTGTGGGTGGTAAAATACAGACAACTTGAAGAATACAACAACTGGCTCACCTCCTCATCTTTCAGCTTCCCCTTGTTTGATCTTCCAGCTGCTTGTTGCCCATCAACAGACTACAAACATTAAAAACATACTTCTGATTATAACTGAAACAATTGCCACTCTGGTTGCATGAAGGTTAAACCATGCATAAGATATACTTGGGGCAGATAAGACCAGCACAGACAAAAAATAAAATGAACCCACTATGTGGGTTCCAGGACCCCATTTTTGGGAGGAGATGAGAATAGATCCACTGCTCCCTTACAAGCATGACCTAAACGAAGACTAATTAAGAGTTTGGTGACAATTGAATGCATTCAGTTGAAAGGCGCAGAAATTGCTGCCTAGCTATAACAACACGATGTAGCAACCATACTTTTAGATAAATGCATAAAAAGGGTACAATTTTTGCTTGTGTCTGTGTATCTTTGTCGAGCTTTCCAGTAATATTTGTGTTCATTCATGTCTAATACTATTCAGAATGAAGTGTGGAATGGTGGAATACAGATACAACAGTGCCACAAATTATTATTAAACTGAAGTAAAACAGATAATAAACTATCATAACATAATCATATGTCTGAAGTAGCACTTGATACTAAAATGTTATAGCCAAAATAAACTTACGTAACAAGAAGTTAAACTATCACAGCAAGAGTTTTAAAATGAAATAAGAAGATGTTACATTATCTCAGCAAACATATAAAACTGAATTGTCAAAAGAATACACTATCATTGTAAGAATATCCCCACGTGAGTTCAGCAGCTGCATTGAGGGGAAAACAATAATAGATTCCCTGCCTCCCCAAATACATGTCATAAGAGTCGAATAACTGGGAGCAAATGAGTCAGACCTGTGAAACAGATGAGCACAAAACACTCAGTTTTTGGAACAGGACTAGAGTTCAGAAGTGGACAAACAACCAGAACTTTCACCTAAGTTTACAAATGGTGAATGCAAAGAAGAAGAAGATGGCAAGGATATTAAACCAAAGCATCAGCTCAGTAGACGACTGCCTGCCTACATTCTTGGGTTCAAATCCGCAAGCAACACATTTAAAAATAAAAAAATTTAACACTGGCTTTATCCAACTAGCCCTAAAATGTGTTCGGGAAATGTCTAGAAAGTGAAGATGGCAGACATGATGTCAACATCACTCACAGGATGGTGATCAGTCTATACAAATATGAGTAGCATCATATGCCTGCAACATCATTGGCTTGAAAAGGGTCATTTACTTACTAACAAGAATGCAAACTGAAGTAATGCAAGATAACAGAATGGAGACAGAGACTGCAATAAACACTCACTTCATCATCTTGGAACCTTCCCCTGTATGCTCGTCCAGAGGCACGGCGTGAATCCCCAGACTGCAAGCATAAATAATACAAAACATTTCACTTCGATTCAGTCAACATCATCATCTTCTACTCCTGCACTCAAGCACCACAGGGAGGAATAGTTATGTAAAAGTTGATCCAGTAAAAGTTTGAATCTGACAATGCAGGTATTGAGCAATATTAGCACTTAACAGTGGGGCCCTAAGAAAGCCAATTTTCTGACTTTTAAGGGTTTCTGACATCACCATATCTGTGGGCAATGACAAATACGCATATACAACAGCTTTGGTACCAGCTGCAACTGCATAGTTTGTAAACATGGTGGATTATATTAAAATTTATTTTTGTTTTAAATGTGAGATATTAGTTTGGAGTAGAAAAAACAAATTTTTTGTTTAAAGTTACTGACATCATAATAAACATATGATGGTGTCACTTTGCTCTCTGCAGCTAAACCCCCTGCTTCCGTGGTCAAAGAGAGGAAAAGCAGTTAATTTTTAGCTCCCACACAAGAGCTAGCTACCTTACCTGTCTGCTTGATGGTCATATCTTTCTACACCTGGCATTATTATAAAAATGACCAAGATTCCAAATTTCTTCTGCTTTTTCCAGTTTCTCAGGGTAGTGTAGCAGAGAATTAAAATGATGCTTTTCTTTTTAATGAAATTTTGGAAAAAGGTCATGTTTCAAGAGTTTTCTTAAGGGGGGGGGGGAAGGGTAAAGAATAATTTGAATAAAAGTTACTCCAGTGAAGCTGATATAAAAAAAATGGCACTCTAGGCACATAGTCCTAAATATATATTTTTGTACAGACCAATCAATATGTGATGAGTGATGTAATCCACATAATGCTGGTCCCTTTTACTTCCCCTGACATTTCCTGATACTAATTTTAGGCTGGATCAACCTGAGAGCCCAAGTCAAATTTTTTTTTAAATCTACTTCAATGGGGATTTGAACCCTCTACCAAGCAAGCATCAGGCCATTGCACAACCACAGCTTCCCAAAAAAAAAAAAAACAATGCAAAAAATTATATACAGTAAAACCTTGTTATAGTCTGTAAAAGTCATGCCCCACTTAAAAAATATGTAACTCAGCAACCTTTATATATAAATTGCTGAAATTCAGCATACAACGTAGTGATAATTATGTCCTTTTAGGTAAATTATTATAATGTAAACAAACATCCCTTTGGGGGGGGGGGGGGGGGGGGCGCCTTATGTTTGGTATATGAAAAACAGACCCCAATTTACAAGAACATAATATTTCATTGTATGCAGGAAGGCTATCAAAATAATCACTACATATCACTGCGCATACAAAATGCTATCCAAAACAATCTCCATGTTTGTGGTTTAAAGTAAACAATTTGGGTCAATTAGTGTAGATTATATTATTTAGGGGCACACACATTATCAGTCTGACAAAGCTTAAAGAAATTTGCCACTTTAAGAAAACAGTAGCACCTGTGCAATTTTATATTATAAAATCACAGGAGTATTCGAAATCTTTGACCACATGAAAAATTGTGTCTTTGTCCATACAGGGGTTTTTCGAGATATTTGTTAAATATTGAGGGCGTGACTTTTGGAGCGGACTATAACACATTCAAAATTTAAAAAAAAAAAAAAAAAAATTAAGGAAAAAAAAAAAAAAGAAATTATGTTTTAGAAAAACAAAACCATCTGTGCTACCCAGGGACACAAAATAATACATTCCTGCAAGGACACAAATTTTACCAAGTGTTGTTTTTATGCAAGTACTTGTTAACAAGGTTTTACTGTATTAGGTCTACAGTTGATAAGAAATGTGTAAATATAATGTAGGCATCAATCTTCTGGTGTATTTACTGTTGCTGTAAATTATAGGATATAGGCACAGAACCTGCAATTGATTGCTGTTTAAACTGATTAATCTTGCAATGTTTTACCAGTTATTTTACTTTACACTGCATTTACAACATGTACATGAATAAATTTATACATATAATATTTATGGCTTAGACGGTTTCTACAAATAGTGCACAAATACACTGAATACATAATGCTAACATTATATCTACAACCTGTATATAAACCATTTTCAGTACAATAATGCTTACATTATATCTACAACTTGTATATAAATCATACTCTATACAATAATGTTTACACTTATATCTACAACCTGTATATAAACCATACTCAATACAATAATGCTTAGATTATATCGATAACTTGCATGTTAACCATTCACTGGATATATAATTTGTGAGGTGAGTAATACATCTGATAGGGGTGATGTAATCACCATCATGCTGGTCCTTTTATACTTCCCACAGCACTACATTTACAGCTTATATTTAACTCAGACACTGGATATATAATGCTTACATCGTATCTAATACTTGTATATAAACCACACACAGAATACATAATATCTGCACATAGTGCACAGGCTATTTACTGTATGGGGGGCTTCAAATGAAAACACTATGTGACAGAAATTACAGTAAATATGTAACTGTCTTGTAACATGTGAAAATTGTTGTTAAGGATGTCAAGAGTGTTATGCATGTGACATCACAGTGCAGTCAAACAAGGTGACATCTAAGTTTTAAGATGGCCACACCCCACTTCTGTCAGTCCAATAAGTGTATGAGTGGAATATTTCACACATGAAAATTAAAATCTCTTTTTTCACAGCGGATTGGAACTTGGGCCCTCTGAGGCCAGGGACACCAGTATGGTGACCTCTTGGCCACATCATTATCACTAGCTTAAAAAAATGTCTAATGCATGCAATCCATCGTTTAACTAATGTAATAAATTAACATTACTGTAAATCATTCTCTGGTCATGTGTGAGAAGCGGAAAATAGGTACATCACGACAGCAGGAAAGTTAAAGAGGAGCAGAGGCAGAGGAAGACCAAGAGAAAAGATGCTGGACAGTTTGACATCATAGCTTGGGGGAAATATCTATATCAGAGTATTGATGAGACAGAAGGGTGTGGGCAGACATGGCTACCAACGCCATACGGCATGGACTCTAAACAGAAAAACATACTATTAAATTTGAGGACAATAGTAACAATTTTTCACGATGTGTGTATGGCTGAGGTCCGTCGGAAGAGCAAATAAGCAGAACCTTATATCTCCCTTTACACCCTAAGTGGTAAAAGAGAAAGTTAAGAAGAAAAAGAATAACAACTTATGGAAGATCTGAGGCAGAGATTAAGAGCAGGACAGCCAAGGAAAATGAAATATATCTGAAGTCACTTTCACTAAAAATCACAACAAAATGTTTATATCAAATCTATTCTGCTATCCTGTAGCAAATTTTGAAATACGAACAAAATAAACAAGAATTTAAGGGCAGCAGGGCGTGGTTTCCGAGGTACATTTTGTGAATGCCTTCTTGGTCACAGTAAATATGACCGTCTGGGAAAGGCTAATAAAAGTAGTACATTGTAGTTAGTCGGCAGATTATCCTCATTGCACACTGATCCATTCAATTCATATGTGCTTGGATCCCCTCCTCGGTAAATCCTGCAGTGTGTAGCTGCTGATGACACCACTTCCGTGTTCGCTTCTTATCCTTCTTTCTGAGTAGTGCTCTTGTCTGACCATACCCCATTTAACTTGTTCTTGCAATCTGGTCATGGTTGTAGATTCAAGGTCACTTGGTTCTCACAAACGTCTTACTTCTCCTATTGCATTCAGTATATCAGCCTGGTCCATGGGTTGGCCACCCTTCACAATAACCTTAACTCCAAGCCCATCAGTCTGTACATTTTACTGCATGCCTGCTTGCCCTGGCATGAAACTCAAAACTGATCTTTGTCAATCCTGACCATCTCAGAGTAGTTAACCATTGTCTTCAGAACCAGTGCATTTCTATCTTTCTGAGCACACTAACTGAGTAATTGAGAAGACACATTACATACAACAATAAGAGAAAGCGCTTCTTGGTCATGATGCGCCCCATGTTTGTTCTGGGACCCCATTGTGGGAAAAACAAGAATAGACCCACCGCCTCTACAACAAGCATGTCGTAAGAGTCGACTAATTGGGCTGGAGACATCCTTCGAAAGTTGGAGTTCATCTGCCCAAGAGGTAAAGAACCAACAATCTGCATACAATTAAGTCAGATCTGTTAAACAAATGTGCATACAAGATTCAGGTCCTGGAACAAGACTTAAGTCCAGAGGTGGATAAACAACCAGAACTTACCCCGGAGTTTACTGCCAATGAGCGCGAAGAAGAAGAGTTGTGATGAGGATACAGGCACTGGAGAACATTGTGATCACTGGAAAGATCAGTGGCAGAAAAGGCACAGACTGAGATTTTAGATGGTCTATGATGGTGACTACAAGGGCTACTCATCAATAATAGAACTGATCCAGAGCATTAAAGACAGATCCATGCAGAGGTATGAATGCCTAAGCAACACTGTAACATGATCAAATCTAAAAAGGCAAATAACAAAAAAATCTCCTCCTGTACTTTAGTGGAGTTAAAATAATAAAGATTTGGCAAAGAATAAAATAACACAACTGGAGTAGAATGGGTTAATTATAACAGAAGTATGAAAGAGAAGTTAAGAAATGTACGCCATGTGAAAAAAAGATGTGATGCAGAGATTAACAGCGGGGTAACCAAGGAAAAGCTGTATTTCACTGAATATCAGAACAAGAGTACAATACACAAATGCTGAGATATTTGGTGCTGAAACAGTTAAAATTAAAAGCCTTTAGTCATTTCACACAAACACCATGCAAAAATATTCTAAACACATACAGAATTATGAATGCATTGCAAACATTAGCATTCGTTTGTCTAGAAATAAGGAAAGAGCATGCAGAGGTTGAAAAGAAATACATTTAAAAAGTTGAAAAGAAATACATTTAAAAAGCTGACATCATTTCCCAATATATTCACAGTAAAGACTAACCTGACCATTTGCTACCCTAACAGTTTCAGTACTAAGCAAGTGTTACATTAACTTGTTAGAGTCTAAGAAGTTGTTACATTGATATTTGGATGTCTGAGGAATTACCCTGTTGGTTGCCGGGCCCAGTTTTGGAGGAAGAAAGAATAGACTCACTGCCCCAACAAGCTTTCTGTAAAAGGTGAGTAAACAAAGGTGTTTCCTTCAAGTCAAAGTGCACCTGCCTTAGAGGTAAGGAACCAACAGTCTGCACACAAATAACCAGATCTGCAGAACAGATGTGCATACAAAACTCAAGATCTGGAACAAAACCACAAAGTTCAGAAATTGATGACAACCAGACCTTTCTGTCAGTCTACAGCTAGGTGAATGCTAAGAAGAAGAAAGGTCTCAGGAGGTGAAATAATAATACTATAGGGAAAGAAGGCACTAAAATAAGAACCAGAATGTAATGAGTGTAACAAATTGATGAGTCACAGGAAGTTCTGAAAGTACAGCATGTATTTTTAAAATAAACTTGGAGAAGAGATGTGTGAAACAGGGTGGTGCACTCTAAGAGCAACCTGCTCCAACATATTGAGGACAAGAGGCACATGTATAAACTGTAGTCACCTATTGCGGGACCTGTCTCAATCTACAGATGCAGAAATTGCGACAGAGGCTGTCGCTCTCTTATCGGGCTACAGTCATCAGCGTTGCTGTTGGATGCCTGCTCAGTGACAAAACCTTACAGTCCTATGGAACTTAAAAAGAGTCCTATTACTGCTGAAATAAACAAAAATACAGTGAGCTGACTGGTACTGATTGAGCTAACCCTGTCACCCCTGAAAGCTGCAAGGCTGACATTTCCAGCACTGCCACATTCCTGTAAAAGCAGTAAAACCTCCATATTTGTAGTGATATGTTTCCAAGATGTGTAGTTTAATGTCACTGGTTCTGTTCATGTCTGTGCAGCATTTCAGCGGCCAAGATATGAATATATTTACTACAAATAGAATTTGGGGAGGAGAGGGAATTTTGCTAACCAATGGGATTTTTTCAAGTTATGTTGATATTACATTTTCCCTCAACATCAGTGTTAGTTGCTACATTATGTGTTTCCTGACACATATATTTTTTTGTAGGCCCCAGGGAATGCCATTTATTTAATGCTCCAATCTGTTTTGTATTTTTCTTAATTACTCTCTTTATAAATCTGCGTACAATTCCACCAAAAAATGTATGCAGAAACTTCCTTTTTACAAAATTTTTAAAAAAAATTTAGTGACCTGCGTAAGATGAATTTTTTTTTGGAGGTAAAGGAAAAAAAATGTTTCGGGGTGAATAAGTTAAAGACAGCTATTTAAATATAAGCATGCAAAAGTACCCTCACAGTAAGCAAAGAACATGCACAGAGGAAGAGGGAAATGCTTATAAGGGCAATAAAGGTCTGCAAATAATGGTGTGCAAACGTTTGGACCGCAGCCAGCATACTGAATGTCCTTGAAGCCTAGGCACTCACGTGATGGCTGTGAGACGGGCTCCTGCCTTCTTTAGCGCTGGGTAAAGGTCCAAAACGTTTGTCAAGGTCCGCCATATCAACTATAGGCTCATACTCACAGCTATTGGGGGAAGCAGTGTTCTGTACACACAACACACAATTGGGTTTTAGCAAATGACATAAAAAAGCAACATCAAACTAGCCCTAACTAACACAGAAAATAAATAGTTTGAAATGAAAATACAAATAAAGCAACAACACATACAAATTCAAGATGTTTATGTATAGGGAATCTAAACAAAGCAGATAACAATAATACACTTCATAACTTATTGCCTGGTAAGTTTTGCTGTATCTCGTCAGGTGCACTACTACTGAATTACATCAACATATATGAAGCTGTGAAGCTATGAAGCTGAAACTAGGATTACCAGATTACCAGATTACCAGATCAACATATATGAAGCACAAACGTTTAATCTTTTCAACTAAAATTAAAAATCACTTCGTATTTCTCTAGATATGCTGTCCATCTCACCGCCAAAGGTTCAAGTCAGCCACACGATTGCCATGGCAATAATGTGTGCAGTTTATTCTTTGTGACCATATTTATTTTACCACATACAAAGTTGTGCTTGGTGACACATCAATGATATTAGGCTTTAGGTCAAATCACCACAAATCCCTTACACCTGAACCGGACTGCAGGCTACACCTGGCTGGTGTATTCTAACATCCAGCTATCTGTCTGTATATATATCTTTTGTCTTTCTCTCCTTATGCTATCTATCTATCTAACATCCATCTATCTATCTATATATATCTATTATCTATCTATCTGAATCTATCTATCTGGTCTATACTATCTATCTAGCTATCTATCTATCTATCTATCTGTCTGTCTGTCTGTCTATCTATCTATCTAGCTACCTACCTACCTTTCCTATATATCTATCTATCCGTCTGTCTGTCTATATATTTATTGTCTTTCTCTCCTTAATGCTATTAGGAGTCGCAGGCATGGCTAATGATCTGTTTTCAGGACAATGTGCATGATGATGATGTTCACCCCACGAGGACATCACACCGAGTGGTAAACACCCGGTGGCACAAAGTGCCACCATTAGGACGAGGATCATCCAGGGACAGGTCCTAAAAACCCTGTTCAACCCATAGGCTGGGTTATATAAGGGCCCCACCAACAGCCAGGGTGGGGATTTAAAGCAACACAAAATTACGTCCGACATGGGGACGCGAACTGTAGTAATAGTGAGCACTCGTCAGCTTGCTGCACGGTGTTTTTGTTGAGTTTCAGCAAGTTGTTAGTCCCATGTATTTATCTTCTCCTTGGTATACTAAGATAATACTTAATAACTTTTTTGGAGGTTCAACAGGGTATCTAAGATGTGCCATGTTGGTTTGACATCCAGGATGAGATTCTTTGAATCTCATACACAGCTTCATCTAAATTCTAGGAAGCTGAACTGTCTACACAGTTTAATCTTATCCTTGAGTGACAGCCCCTGACATATCTCGGGATATTTATTTTCCTGGCCCCACGTGCCTTGCCAGACTATTGGCTTGACATCGACCTGGCTGCCACGAGATACGAAGATGTTATATTGTGTAGTATTGTCTAATCAATGTATGTGCTGAAGAAGGCTCCATAGCCGCAACATTCATGTTTTGATTGTGTTTGTTATATTGTAAAGCTTGCTGATATACTTTTCATTCAGTTTTATTTCTTTCCCCACATATTTTAGGAAGCAGCCCAAACCAAATAGGTCAATGATTCCTACTTTATTTCCCTTGAATTACCCTGAACCCTGCATTTATGCTTATAAAGCCTCCACATGCTTACTTGTCAGTCCAGAAAGGATGTTTACACACAGATTCAATTATTCAGCATATAAATAATATCTACTGAGCAACCTAACTAACAAGTAAAAATAAAAATACATACAAAGAAATAACATCAGAGGCGCTAGAGGTGCCAATTACACTTAACGAACTGGAGTTGGCCATTTCAAAGCTGATAATACGGAATTCACCAGGAGCAGATGGTATATCTAACGAAATTATCAAAAGCTTAGGAACGGTAGCCAAAACAAAGCTTTTACAAATATTTAATTCTTGCTGGGCAACAGGACAAGCTGTTTCTGCAAAACAATGGAGAGCATCACCAACCTCAGACTGCAGTGGTACATTGAAAGTGAAAACATCATTACACCGTAGCAGGCGGGTTAGAGAGAGTTTTACTCTACGGAAGACCAGACAACATACTTCTCCCAAGAAATAGAGGATGCTTTTCAAGATAAGAAACTGGTACTCGTGGCATGGATAGATTTAAGGAAAGCTTTTGACAAGGTTTGGAAGGAGGGGCTTCTGAAGAAATTGAGAAACTATAAAGTAAATGGAAAAATGTACAATTGGATTAAAGCATATCTACATGACAGAAGAGCCTGGGTACAGGTAGATGGTTTCAAAAGTAAAAACGTTCTACTGCGACAAGGCGTCCCTCAAGGTGGTGTCCTGTCCCCCACACTTTTCCTTTTATTCATCAATGACTGGTTGCTGATTTACAAAATGGAATCAAAATGGCAATTTATGCCGACGACCTGGTACTGTGGTGCACCAATGAACATGCAACGATAGCCACAAGAACACTTCAGCGGGCTACATATGCACTTGAGGCATTGGCGAACAGATGGTGTGTCAGCATCAACACAGACAAATGTAGCACCACACTCTTCACTCTCTCCCCAAAGCAAAAAGCGGGCATCATCAAAATAAACTGAATACCATTAAGAGATGATAAAGAGCCCACGTACATCGGAGTTACAATTAATGAGTTTGACATGGAGAAAACATATCAACAAGGCAGCAACCAAAGCCAGGAAGAAGACAACCATCCTAATAAAACTAAGTGGAACCACATGGGGAGCCAGTGGGAAAATACTCAATAATGTATACAAGCAGAGCATACAACCACACTTGGAAAATGGGTCAACTGCATGGTTTTCAGCATCTAGTACCAAATTAAAGGAGTTGGACAAAATCAAGCGCTCAGAGTCATCACAGGAGGGATGAAATCAACACCCATATTAGAAATGGAGAAAGCTGGGAAAACACAGGCACTGAGAGAACGCAGAGATACAAAGTTGCAAATACAAGCTGAAAAGTTCCTCAGTGTGCCAGATCATGCCATGAAAAATAGATTTTAGAACCTAGCCTTGGGACGGTTAAAAAGAAGCAGCTTATACATAAAAAAAAAAGAATATGTAGACAAACTGCTGACCTTCCAGAAATTGGTTGTCTACTTAACAGTATTCCAGAACAAACCCCATGGAGAGAAAAATGCAAACTAACAGTACAAATCCAGATAAATGTGAAAGGAATATTTAACAAAAAAGAGCAAGATAATGTACACCGAGAATGGCCACCCTCAGTTATATTGATGGAGAATACCAACAAGAACAATGGGTCCGAGTCTATACAGATTGGTCCGCACAAAGTGCAGTTAGAAATGGTGGTGCTGGAGTGTACACGGAATTCCCAGATGGTACTGGGGATGAATTTCCAGATGGTACTAGGGATAAGTCCAGCGTACCAACCGGGAAGTACTGCCATAACTATGATGCAGAAACCCAGGCTATCAAGACAGCAACAGAGAAACTGCTAAATACCAATCTTGGCTCACAGTATGTGGTAATGCTGACAGATGAAATATCCATACTTAAAGCCCTCCAGTCTAGCAAACTACCAGAATTGCAAACACTGCTGACACAACTCAGCCTTCAGCCAAGAGTCGTAATGCAATGGATACCGTCTCATTGTGGAGTGCCTGGAAATAAGAAAGCTGATCGAATGGCAGGGGAAGGTTGACAAAAGTGCAGCCGGATGTAACAGTCACATACCACCAAAAAAAGAATCATTAAATCGATCAGGAAACCACCAGCCCCAGCACAAGATGACTATTTTATTATGGACAGATCAGAACAAGTCATTATCCTCCACCTCAGAACAGGGCACAACCGATTACATAACCACATGTACACAAAATTCAAGATAGGCGTATCAGCCATGTGCACCTGTGGAAAGGTGCCCCAGACAGCAGAGCATGTACTCCAGAACTGCATCGAATTTGACACATTAAGGCAAATCTTTTGGGGAGAAAGAACAACAGAGGAACGTAAAGTCTATGATCCACTGAATGAACTTACAACTACAGTGAAATTTATACAAGAGACAAAACTGCTGATATATATAGACAACTTATTTCAGGTGAACGAAAGAAGAAGAAGATAAAAGGAAAATCTGAGAAAGGAAGAAACTATATACATATTAACCTAACAGATGGGAACCAAGCAAGTTCAACAAGGCGAAACCTGAATATTGTCTTTAGAAGTGTGGATCGAATGATGTTTACATTTAATGTTAGTTTAAATAGTGTAGACATGTTAGTTACTAATGTTTTTAAAAAAATGCGGACAAAAGCTCTCAATCCCCCCTCCCCTTTCCCATATATACACATATACACACACAATTTTTTTTAAATATGCTGGCAGGGGAAGCAAGTGTAGGAAATAAATGGTAACAAGAATACAATTATAAACTCTACATTCTGCTCAATAAACTAAAATAGCAAAAGAAACGGTACAAACTACGGCAATACTTTATCATTATAAGGAAATAAAAAACACACAGAACAAAATCCACACAAAACAAAATCCTCATTATGAAACACAAAAAAATACAAATTGAGACAAAACAGTAATTAACCAAAACAGGTGGTAACAAAAACTGTCTCAACTGAAAACAAAAATAAAGAAAGCAAACCTACTTAAGTAAAGTTATGAGTTACTAATCAGAAGTCTTCTTTCTTGTTAGCAAAATCTGAGCTCTGCGCTGCAATTTTATTAGCAAAATTAAATATGATTAAATAAAAACAATATAAAATCTATTGACTATAGTTTACGAGTTTACTACCTATTCATCACCCTGTCCTCAAAATGAACAAATAACAGTGTCTTCCTGGAAGATGCTTTACAGAAGAATGAGCGGATGGCAGCATTCATTTTACAGCTGTGCTGTAAGGGTTTCAGAAACACAACTTAAATACGTGCTGACAAAGACTAAGCCTGTCTGTAGTGTGGTTACACTGACTGTATCCATAATAAACATAATATATTATAATGTCCATGCCCCGTGTGGATTCTGGGTCCCTTTCTAGAAAAAAAAAAAACAGACAACAGACCTACTGCCCCTAACAAGCATGTTGTAAAAAGTGATTCATTAAGGGTTTGCTGAAACATGATGTGTTGGGCCGACAGGCGTAGATATCGCAGCATAACTTTGAACTACAACATTACATGCCAACTTCCCTTTTAAGTGTGAAGGCGGAAGATAAAGAATAGTGCTAGTGTAAATGACTAAGCCAGTTTTATTTGCACTTAACATCTTTTAAAATGTACAGCAATGGAAAAATTTCATCCAGCAAAATATAAGCAACAGTCTATTTTTTTATACTGAAGCTTGCACACACAAATTAGTTCAGTCTACAAATAAAAACAAATATTTTATAATTCACACTGGTAGTGATTTAAAAGATGACGCATCAAGTCACAGCATACAATTCTACCCGCAGTCACAACACAAAAACACATTCGGAACTTATTTACGTTTGTTTACAAAACAGACAAACCTCGTTCTTTGGAGTAGAATTCCTCTTGCCTCTTGGCATGTTGCTAGGTGTATCATCTTTGTCATGGAGTTTTGTCATGACCTCTGCCCTTAAAGTTACCTAGGTCTGTGGTGTCAACAATTGGCTCATAGTGAGCTGTCTCTCTTGTATTCTAAAAACAAAACAAACAAGTTTGCAAAAATGTTAACTATCAAAGTCACCAGAAGAATCAATAATACAGTTATCCAAGAGCATCTTCAACAGACTTTCATTATTCCAATACAGCACAGGTCCTGTCTCAAACTCACAGCAAGCTCTTTTTAATATTTGTTCACGATTAATTGGATTTTGTCGCTAGTTGTCAATGGCAGTGTTCCCATTTAGTTTGTCTGTGGACCCCGAGTGTCAGTGGGACATATTTAAGAGATCTGTGATAACATCTACAAAAAATGTTCAGCTTTAGAATGCAATATTTTGTTTTGATTCTAATATTGATAAATTATAAGTTCTTCAGTGTGATTATTAAAATAATCAGCCTCTGTGGCAGACCTTCAAAAATAGGAGGGTGCTGCAGGTCTTAGCTAACTAGGTACAGATGGTCTATGGGATGAGGCAGCCACTCTCACTATTACTGTTCTTTGCTTCCCCCATAAACCCTGGTAACAGAAAGACTGTCATCAGACAATTTTATAGTTTCTGATTAGGATTCCAATTCTAATGTCAAATCATTACTGTTTCATGGAGCAGAAACAAGGAGAACAACTAAGGCGATTAAAAATAAACTACAAACATTCATTAACTAGAGAGAATTAAATGGTATGATAGAATCACTAATGTAGAGCTTTGAGAGAGAACTAAACAAGTTCCAGTGGACCAAGAAATGAAGAAAAGACGCTGGCAATGATCAGGACACATGCTGAGAAAACCTGAGAATAATATAACTAAAATGTCTTGGCACTGAAACCCACAGGGGCATAGAAATAATGGAAGACAAACAAAAAAATGGAGACTGGAGCTAAATAGTGAAGTTAACAGAGAGTCGCATGCAACAGCAAAGAATAGGACGACCTGGCATGGGTTGGTTGAGGGTCTACACTCCATTGGGAGTTAGGAAGGCAGAAGAAAAAGAAGAAGATTAGTACTCCGAACTGATCGTTTCGTTCAACCCCAAGGGGAAAAGTACGGAAAATATAGATGCTGCTTAACTGACACTCCTGCACTGGCCAGTCCTTTAAAAGCCTAGTTAACAGTAGTGGCTCTGTTTGGGCCAGCGCAGTATTTAGGAGGACAGGGTATAATTATTGTTTTAAAAATAGTGACGTTGCTTACTGCAACAAAGTCTGGCATATGATATCAAAACGTCTAGTTGGAGAATGGTAGTGGAGGCAGTTAATGCTGCTATCCGCTGGCTTGAGAATCAGCTGTACACACATGCTGTGATAGTAACTGACTCACAGAGCATGTTGAGAAATGTGGAGACATGCATGCTCCATGAAGAGTGGCAAGCATCACTTCAGAGGTCCCGGGTAGTTAGCGTCCCCTGAATATTTTCCTCAGGTCATGTCGGTGTGTTGGGAAATGAGCAGGCAGATAGACTGGCCAGTTCTGCACCACTTGGTGGTGAACTAATGTATGACAAGCTGGATGTTGTGAGGGTCCATTGGGAGTGAGCGAACAGTGCGTAGGCACAAACATATAATTAAGGACTGAGGAGAATTGTGCTGCAAGAAGTTACCAGGGGATCAGGCAGACAGTCAACACTCAAGGGAAGGGGGAGATGGATATACAATCAAACAGTTACTTGTACCATCAGAATTGGAACTCTTCACTTACTTACTGCTGAAGATGGGGATGGAGAGCTTGTGGGAGTGTCCCAAGTGCTGTGACGTCAATTCTTCATTCAATGATGTAATTCACTTAACCTTTAGAAGCTTTCTTTTCCATTTTGCCAGACTGAGCCACAGCAACGCTTGGGGGTACTGCTTTTCTGTTATATAACTCATGGAACTAATTTATGTGGAAGCTGCAGAAATGCGGCTTTATAGCAAATGATTGAAACCACCATGGATAGATTAAAAGAGTAATGAAGATGTCTTAAAAGAGATGAACTCACACAGAAAACTGATTACCCACATAAAAAGGTGACAGTCTACATTCTTTGGTCACACTGTAAGAAGGGAAAAACTGAAGTAAGTCATGACAATAGGAAATTACCAGTTTCAAGTGTTACTTTTAGCATAACGACTCTTTGCTGGCTACTGAGAAAGGATACGGAGCATGTGTGGGAATGTCCACAGTGCAGGAATGTCAATTCTTGATTCATTCATTCACTCACTCATTTCAACAGGAAAGTTACATGGGAAGAAAGGC
This sequence comes from Candidula unifasciata, assembly GCA_905116865.2. Classification (NCBI taxonomy): domain Eukaryota; kingdom Metazoa; phylum Mollusca; class Gastropoda; order Stylommatophora; family Geomitridae; genus Candidula; species Candidula unifasciata. The sequence goes on from CAJHNH020000349.1 coordinate 392,668, forward strand.
AGAGGCAGACCAATAGAGAACACTCTGGACAGTGTGGCATCAGAGCATGGAGGAACACCTGCAACAGAAATGACTGACAGTAGACGACACATAAGGCTGACGACAGACATGATTACCAACACCACAAAACATGTATTATATGAAGATGGAATGGAAGCATAGAACAATAACCTTTTCATTCAACCAATGCCAAATTTAACATGAGTGAATCAAAGACGCCTTTTCCACACCATTAGGCACATTGGTCATACCGATTTTTACAGACCAATCAGATCTGAGGGTGACGTGATCATGCCAGAGGCATTTAATTCCCAGGACCGTACCTATTACCTTTTTTAGACTGGGTTGCCTTAGAGGCAATGTTATTTTTTTTTTTTTTTTAAGTCTCGATTGATGTCAATTTTAACCTACAACCAGGAGAGCGACCAGCCACTACACCACGGCAGCTCCCTAACAGAAGTGACTAGTGTTTAAAATATGATTAATTTTGTTTTGATGTTTGTGATTATATGTATTTATGTTTCAGACTTTCTGATCTTCGTGCCATGCTGTTTTCATGTTTTCACCCTATTTCTGATGTTTGGGGCATCTTCATGTCACACCTCATTCAGAACATACATACTAGATATTTTTTAAAGCACAATGCATTCACAAAAATAGACAGAAAAACCTACCCCAGTAAACTTTGGTTTCTCTCTTCCGGGTGTAGCACTGTCTACATGGTACAAGTAACCCCTTCCTCTGCCCCTAGGTTTATTAATGCCCTCTGCGGGTAATGACTGTGAAATAAAAAACATTTTAAAATCTTGCATTCAAAAGAAACAACAAATCTGTGATTTGTAATATGATGGGTTCACAATTGATCTGGTAGCCATGGTAGCACAGTGGCTAGTCGCTTGACTGTGAACCTGAAAGTATTCAGTTTGAGACTGCATCAGGGCAATTTTTTTTTTAAACATGGGCTCTCAGGTCAACCTAGCCTAAAATTGGGTCTTCTTCCTCTTCTTCTTCACTTCCTCTTTGACCACTTCAGTTGTCAAGGAATATATAATGTTTTGCTTCTTGCTCTTCTGGTCAACTAGACCACAGAAACACCATACTTTTGTAGAGTTTCTCTAATGTTACCTTTCCATTTTCCATCTTGTTCTTGGTTTTTGTATGGTATCGCAAGGCATTCTCTGTGGGCAAACCATTTGATTTGCTGTCCTGACACTGATACCTAGAAAATATCCTCACAAATTAAGGTGGTTGGCTTGATGTTGGTCAAGCATGCTAGTCATAGCATAGAAGAACACTTGTATCAGAAATGACTGACAGTATATGAGACAGAAGGCTGTGTTTCAACACAACATGGCACACACTATGTGAAGAAAGAATGGAATCCTTGAATAATAACCTATACATTCAATCACAATTGATCATATGTTTAAATTCCCTATTAGGCGGTGGATTGTTGTTAAAAACTGAATGAGGTCAAGACTATTCAACTGATAGCCCGCAGGCCAAATATGGCTGTACTGTGTTGATGCTCTTTCTATGCTCAGGCTCGAGCCTCTGGCTAGTGACGATCCCCATTTTCAAAAAATGTGGCCTCAGAGTAAACTCAGTTGAATAGCGCTATCCTAGGTCAACCAAACCTACACAGGGCACCAGCCAATGTTCTAGAATAGTAAAGGTGTCTGACATGAGACTGACTACATCATTCACTGGAGGCTGGCTGGTCTAAGCATGTAGACACGGAACTAGGTCTTGTATGTTTTACTAACTATCTACTGCATAACTTCAGCTGCAGTTTCATTCTCTAAAGAACACGACAAGGCAAAAATCACAAAAGCTAGAGATAATCACTATATTTGGACTGTTAACAGGAAGGACAACCTAAATTTTTTTTTTTTATTTTAAGCTAAAACAGACTTTTATAGTTTAGAGCGCCCGGTTGAGAATGTTGGGCTTTTATGCAGGAGAATTGGGTTCAAATCCTCGGTAACATTAGATTTTTTCTGTTGAGGGAAAAAATACAATCGTAACCTGCACAGTCTGTGGCAACAGCATTAGCCATGCAGTCCTAAAACTTCAGGCTCAAAGACCTCTTCCTGTCTACACTGCAAACATCCTAAACACAGGTAGTAATGGCAGTTTTATAGTTTTAATTACAGTGCTGTGTAAATGTATAGACGGCAGGACAATTAATTGGGTATTGTCTCGCCCAATAAAGTTTGGCTGCAATGGATCTCAAACATGGCTGGTCACTGTAGAAGAGACTGAGACCTCATCAGGTGACACCTCAAAGTTAGCAATGGTACCACAACAACATGGTACTGAACTGTGTGCTCCCTCTGTGGGTTTCAGGGTCCCATTTCAAAGGCAAAGAAAAACAGACCCACTGCTCCTTAACAATCATGTCGTAAAAGATAGCTATTTGAGGATTTGTTGAAACGGGATGTTCTGGGCCGAAAGCCAAGCTGTGACATAACGTACTACATGCTAACACAACATGCTAATTAGAAATTACCCTTTCGAGGGTGAATGCAAAAGAAGGAGAAGGAGAAGATGAAGGAGGAGGAGAATAAGAACTGTGTGCCTGTGTTCTAAATAAATGAGAGTTGAAAAAAACGGTATACAGACCTGACTGTCTACAGATGGTTTTACTGCCTGTCCAGCTTCCTCAGCTCTCCTCCTGTCTGCCTCAATCAACTGAAACACAAACAAATCTGAGCTTGTGTAACATATTAAACATCTTATTCAAACTAGAAGTTGCTTAAAACTATTTTAAGCATAGCAGACTGACTTTAGCTAGCTACTATTACTGTTGTGTTGATTTTTTTTTTCTTCTTCTGATGTGTTGTAGCAGAATAAATATAGCTAGTCTCATCATTATTCTTGTTGATTTGTTGCAACAGACCTACTATAGCAAGTTAACATGATTTTTGCTGATTTGATGTAACAGACTTACAATAGCTAGTCAACATAATTTTTGTTGATTTGTTGTACCAGACCAACTATAGCAAGTCAACATTATTTTTGTTGATTTGTTGTACCAGACTAACTATAGCAAGTCAACATTATTTTTGTTGATTTGTTGTACCAGACTAACTATAGCTAGTCAACATAATTTTTGTTGATTTGTTGTACCTGACTAACTATAGCTAGTCAACATTATTTTTGTTGATTTGTTGTACCAGACTAACTATAGCTAGTCAACATTATTTTTGTTGATTTGTTGTACCAGACTAACTATAGCTAGTCAACATTATTTTTGCAAAATTTGTTGTAGCAGACTCACTATAGCTAGTCAACATTTTTGTGTGTTATTCTGTTTGACTTGTAGCAGACTTAATATAGCCAGTCAACTATTTTAGTGTTGTTTCTGTCGATTTGTTAAAGCCAACCAATACCATTTGGATTTTTCTAATTGATTTATTCACCTACTAAGATTCACTGTTATACATTAGAAGAATGACATAACGTGTCAGTACTCTCTTCGAAACATTCCATGAAAAGTACAGTAATTTATTTACATTTTTTTCTTATCTTGTACCAATAATGGATAATCACCACTTATCTTGTGAACAGTCAAATGGAAGAACAGACTGCAATGTGATATATAGCTGAATGGAGGAATAGTCTGCAATGTGATACATAGTTGAATGGAGGAATAGTCTGCAATGTGATATATAGTTGAATGGAGGAATAGTCTGTAATGTGATATATAGCTGAATGGAGGAATAGTCTGTAATGTGATATATAGCTGAATGGAGGAATAGTCTGCAATGTGATACATAGTTGAATTCCAATTTAACTGTAAGCCTAGTTTCACACTGTGAACTATTACTGCATTTACTAAACACTGCAGATCTTCGTTATTGTCTTCAATTAACAGTGTATCATCCACATATCTTATCGATGATACACCCTCCCAAGTTAGTTTCTTTCAGGTCTTTCAGATGTCGCATATTTTTACTATATCAGTTGTGTGTAATATATATATGTATATAGCAGTATATATCTATGTGTGTGTGTGTGTGTGTAATATATATATATGGAATAAAAAACATTTTGTATATATATATATGTGTGTGTGTGTGTGTAATATATATATATGGATATATATATATATATGTGTGTGTGTGTGTAATATATATATGTATATATAGTTGAATGTAATTATATATGATTGGCACCTATCCGTATTTCCAGGCAATAGTGTTATCTTGGGCTACGAGGAGGCACGGGACTCACAGCCCATGGCTTTGGCGAGTGTGACAAGCAAGACCCGCCCGCGTTACGAAAAGTCTTCCACAATTATATCATGGGATTTCAGGATCGTTGTTGTCAACATTTGGGTTTGCTCTGTTTTTTCTCAGATGCTCAGCTCGCAACCTTTCTGCAATCATTTCCTTCTCCATTCTAAATTCCTTCATGATCTGCCCCCTCCATACAACACGGTCATTGGCATTTTCTTCACACAAGTACACACACATACATACATTTATATGAGAGGCGCCTAGTTAACATAATTGGCTGTGTTTGTGCCAGTGCAGAATTCATGGCGTCAGGATATGAATACCCTAAACATATAATTCAGAATACAAAACTTTCCCGAGACAGAAACAGTTATTTATCACAAACCAACCTTATGTCTTTCACTGATAGCTTTGTTCCGCTCACGGATCATATTCATCTTTTTTGTCAGCAGGGCTTCCTTTTCTTCTTTGGAAAGAGAATCAGCATCAGCCTGAAAATAAAGAAGAAGTGACAACATCTGATAATCACATCTGACCCTTACATAACAGTGGTTTAAGAAACATTGTAACTGGTGGGGTTAAATTCCCCAAGAACGCTGCTTATTCAGTAATTATTATTATTCTTAAATTCCATGCCCTGTGGTGCTAGTAGTCATGTCTGTTCACAAGCTTCTGTCTCGTGTACTTTCAATCAACTCTGACACAAATGATCCTTCATGTCATGATGTCAGACTGTCCTCCTGCATCTGTTCTCTTGGTCTCTCTCTGCCTCTCCTTTTCTCGAACTTTCCTAGGGTCATGATGTGCTCCAGTTTTCTCCTTCTTATGACATGACCAAAGAAGAGAATGTCTCTTTCTAATGTAGGCAATCAGTTCTCTTTATGAGTCAGTTTTTTTTAAGACGTCTTCATTTTTCGTTTTTATCTGTCCAGGGTTTTTCCATCATTTGTCTATAAAGCCCCATCTTCACAGGCAGTTATTCTACAGTGATGTATTTACAAGGCACCTAGTTAATGTCAGTGGCTGTGTTTGTGGCCTATGCAGTGCTCAGATAAGAATATATTCCCTAAAAAGAATACTTAAGGGAGCTTACTTGTTTATCAAATAGCTTTTTTTTTAAAAACATGCCAATGTCAAATCTTCCCCATAGCCTCAGTGCATGAGTCACCAGATACATATTATTTCAGGACCCTAAAAGAATGTATTCCATTTAATGCTTAACTCTTTTCATGTTTACTGATTGTAGTGGAAAGCGATCAGCACCCGATAGGCAATGATAACCTTATCACCCATCCAGTGCTAACTGGTCTATCACCATATACACTATGTGCTAATGGCACGAAAAGAATTCTTCATAGCATTAAATGGGCAGGTTGTTACCCTAGTATAAAGAGACCTTTCAACAATAAAATTACATATCTATCACTAAACACATTCTACAGTTAAACATTGTTTTCAACCACAAGTTGTATAATACATATATAAAAATCTTAGTTGACATTTTTGTAGATATATATTTTGGGAGATATTTTTATAGCACACTGGCTCCTACTTAAGTGCTCCAGTATAAAAAATCACTAGGACTGCATACTTGGTGATTCAAAGAGCCACTATTTGGAGCAAAGCCCTCAGGTACAAATCCCAGCAGCCATGTTCAAGCATATTATACTACAGGACCCAATGGTTTCAAAGTAATCTGTAGTCTAGCTGATTTGGGTTTTCTGGGTCATGGGGTAGAGGGTGCTGGTACTTTTTTTTTAACATCAAATGGCACTCCATGGGTGACATAGTCAATATCAGCTGCTTTTACTTCCCAGAACATTTTTAGTACCCATTTTAGTCTGGATCAACCTGAAATTTGGCTATCCTTCGAATAATGGGCACTAAAGATGGCGGCCGCAAAATATCCGTTCGAGCCGCAGTCACGTGTCAATTGCACACTTCCGGCTACTTAATTTGCAGTTTTTCGGCAGTTTTCAGCCAACAACCGCTATCGCCACTTGGCACTCGCGCGGCGTCGAATGGAGCTAAACTAGATGGCTAGGACTCACGAGCAAAGCTGCAGGAGATGCGGAAGCTGCTGCTCGTGAGTGCTAGCCATCTAGTTTAGCCCCAATCCACGTGGCGGCGGCGATAGTAGACGGAAAACAGCAAATTAAGTAACCGGAAGTACGCAATTGACACTTGACTGCTGCTCAAATGGATATTTTGCGGCTGCCATCTTTAGTGCCCGTTAATCGAAGGATAGCCTAAAATTTTTAATCATTTTTTGTATCCCTGTGTTAAGGGATTTTAACACCTGAATACTAGGCCAATAGCAAGCAAACTAGCTACCACACTGTCCCAGCTCTCTGTCTTTACTACCTATGGTACCACTTTTTAAGGCAGTATAGGAGGGGGAGAGGGATTGTTGGACCTGAACATTTAGGGATATTTGGTCAATGCAGCTGCCATGAACTGTGCAGGTTAGCATATTTACTTATGCCCTCTACAGAACATTCTTCCTTGATACTACTAAAGAACTGAACCCAGTTCTTCTGCATAAAAGCCCCAGCCTACTAACCACTTGAGCAGCTGTCTGAACTGTGGCAGTTTTGCTCTATAATGCACAAGGACAAACCTTCATCAAGCGCAGATCTATTTTCTTTTTTATTTCATATAACTGTCCTGTATTTACCATTTTTTGTTAGCCTAAAGATTTAGTGTCGCAATGTTAGTGCAGCGGCCATAATCTGTGCAGGTTAGGATTATTTTTGCCCACTATGGCTAAAACTGCCAAACCCTTACCAAGGCATAAGAATTCGGGTCTCCCAAAGAAAAGCCCTCAATTCTGACCACTCAGCTAGCCGCTTCTCATCTTTTATTAATACCCCCACACTGACAATGTCTTTTGGCCCACATTCATATTAACCGTAGTCACTTTCTGAAGATTTCTGTCTGGAATTATACATATCACCAGCACAAGTTCTGTGTTTGTGTAACACACAGCTGAAAGAATCAATACATTCTATTCTTGATCTTCCTTTGTAATCATAGCTGTTATGAATGTCCCTCTTGCAATGCTGTTTTTTTCCCCCATATGTCATTGTATGGATTGTATCTCTTTACAACTCATCTTTATTCACTTGCACCTTGAGGTTTTGAAGTATGAATTCAGGGAGAGTGCTGACTTGTGTGCTTTGTATACGAGTGTTTCCACGGACTCTGTATTGCAATGGTTGTATGGTCAGTCTCCTTATTTCCCAAATGGTTAGTATGTCATTGGTCACTGAAGTGTACAGCTGAGTTAAATGGTCAAATCACCACTTCACTTGTTGTCTCCTAATGAAATCTAGTGCTGCTACTACTCACACATTCTTTCGGACTGCATCATCTCTAAATGAGTAGCAATTCACAAGGCACAGATTGTTGCATTGTTAGATAAAAGTTACTGACTGTACTTACTGCTGTAGTGGGGTTTGGCTGGTCAGACACCTTGTTACTCATTGTGATGGGCTGATGATATGGATGATCACTGCTTGTGAACAGTTTTTCTATCCAAGCTTGTGTTGACAATCTCTACTGGAACCAAAACACACACAAAAATGAAATGATGTATCAAACTTTTCTGTACCAAAATAAGTGTTTTTTAGCTTGCTCTTCTTCTTCTTCTCTGGCAGCAATTTATGGTTGGTTGATCCAGTTCTGGACTTTTAGTCTTGTACCAGAATCTGAGTTTTGCATCCACATCCATTTTACCGATTCATCGTATCACTATGCAAACTACTGGTTCTTCTCTTTAGCAGATCCCCTCTGACTTCACAGGAAACAGTTGCCTTTACGACATGCTTGATAGCAGGCAGTGGGTCTATCCCCAACCCCAAATGGGGTCCTAAAACTACATGGGGATAGCTTGCTCTTTTCTAAGAAGCTCTTACTTTAAGTAATAATTGTTCAGGCGTAAGGAGTTAAAATAATAACACTATGAAACAGAAAGAGTTAAAATAAGAGATGAGAACTAAATCAGCCACAAGGAGTTAAGAAATGTTTACATCACCAAACACACGGTTAGCTGCTTGGTACTGAATGAGTTTAACCCAGAGGTCTCCAACCTGGAAAGCACAGGGAGGTTTCAAGGGGGCATCAAGCAATTTTAAATTTCACTGCATTATTATTTGTAGTAATCCGTTATAGTATTTTATTATTTTCAGTTTAAATATAAATTAAATATTTAAAAAACTATAAAACAAAAAGCTAAGGACATTTTTGGGGGTCTTCATTAGCAGTTTGTATATTCTTCTTCTTTTGTCAATATCTGCTTATGCCGCTCGATGTCACAGTTCATCAGACGATCAGCAGCTGAGCCAGGGTGCGCTCAATCCCTTGATATGCCGTGATGTTATGCAGTCTCAAGATGCCAGTGACTCCTTCAATCCATCTTCTTCTCGGTCTTCCCCTGCCTCTTGATATTTCGATTTTCCGGTTGTACGCTCTTGCTGCTGACATCATTAGTTTCATTCTCATTAGATGGCCAAACCATTTTATTCTTTGTTTCTCAATAAATTTGACGATGGGTGTTGTTCCAACAGTTCTTGTGATCCCGTCGTTTCTCACTCAATTTATTCTGGTTTTACTCACAGCCATTCTCAGACATATCATTTTCAATATCTACTGTAAAAAACATAATTAATATGATAATACATGCATTTATAGATTAAGAACACATTCTGATCAAAATGTATCTTCATACAGTTTGGGTCCCTTGTTGCAGTATCTATTGTCATCCTTTCTTTAATCACATTTTTTTATGTCGGGGGAGGGGGGGGGGGGGAAGCCTTGATATATACTTAGAGAGGGGCTTGCTATATACTTAAAAAAGGGGGGGGGGGGGATTGCTAATATACTAAAGGAGGCACTGCGAAAAATGTTGGGGACCACTGCTTTAACCTTTCAACCCTGGTAACATTTTTTTTTAAAAAAAAGGTCATGATCATGTGGGCATGTTTGAAAAAATCCTTTACTTTTTCAGTCCCAATCTTGCTACACACTCAAGGAAGGCACTATAAAAATTTTTGGGTACCACTGCTTCAACCCTTTAACCGCAGAAACACACAAAAAAAGAGTCTTGACCATGTGGGCATTTAAAAAAAAATCCATTAACTCTTTTAGTCCCAACAAATGCATTTTACGTTTATACCTAGAAGCCCATTGAAATCAAAATGTGATAATTTTCCATCTCTTTTCAATACCTCTTGGGTCTCTGATCTAAACTCCCTGGGAATGAAAGAGTTAGAACAAAGCAATACATAGGTCATTAGTAATTTTTTATTTTTTTATTATTTACCTACATTTAGTATTTTGTTTTAAAAATATATTTACAAAGATATATAAAGTTGTAATCAATAAACATAAACAGAGTGAAGCATTCATTAAAATACATAAAGAGGGCCTACAAATTATGTGCATCCAGTGACTCAAGCCATGACCCTATGACCATCACTACAGCTCACAGTAAAAATCTAACATCGACCTGTTTTTTTTTTAAATTTGTCTGAAAGAAAATACCCCTTAAATGCTATTCTTAGCTAATATATTCACATATGACCTCACAAATGTTTGCTCAGACATGAACTCGACCAACAGAAACTATATGAATTTCGTGCCGGTGTCAGTGGCTTATGTGCTGTGTACGCGCTTCGTAATGCGCGAGCTGGATCCAAGCTGTGGACGATGTGTCTTGCGTTAGTTTCGACAAGAGCTGACAGTTCAGCAACAATGCTAAACTACTGAATGTAAAATCTGCCTTTAAAAAAAAACCACAACAGCCACACACAAAATTCTGGGGTTGGTTCTGCAATGTCCTGTAAAGGATACGCAATTAACTATACTAGGTATAGCAATGGATCGTTTTGTTTCGTTTATTTTGCTATACATTTTCGTCGGTATCTATAGACGCGATTGCGACCCGAAAATTTGAAAACCAATTGTCTGTTATTCAGAAATGATTTTTCTGTGCTCTTTAAGTGAAAGCTAAAATAGGAAAAGTTATTAGAAGTTATTGGAGAGATGCCAGGCTTTGACCTGAGATGGTTTTGACGCGTATAAAATAAATCGATTTTTTTTTGGCAGCACGCAGTGAATAACGGTAAGTAATTTCGTAAATATCTTTTTAATTAGCCAGATTACCGCAATGTGTGTTGTATTTTTGAATTCTGTGTTAATTTTTATATAAGTGTGGGAAATTTCACAAAGATTGGCAATACAGCACATGTTTAAAAAAATTGTTTAGTGGCATCACTGTTTTGGCTTTAAATCCAATAACGGTAAGTAATTTCGTAAATATCTTTTAATTAGCCAGTTTACCGCAATGTGTGTTGTATTTTTTGAATTCTGTGTTAATTTTTATATAAGTGTGGGAAATTTCACAA
>CAJHNH020000350.1:0-132500 GCA_905116865.2 Candidula unifasciata
TGTTGGTTCCTTGCCGCTCAGGCAGGTGCACTCCGACTTCAAAGGAAGCTCCCAATTGTTGACTCTTACGACATGCTTGTAAGGGAGGCAGTGGGTCTGTTCTTGTTTTCCCTACAATAGGGTCCTGGAACCCACACAGGGAATTTTGGAATACAAGTTGTTGATGTCTCCTAGAAGTTCTGCATTTTTTAAAGTAATAATAATTTAATGTTTTTAATGTGATGCAAAATATATTTAAACATTATTAATAATAAGGCAAATCATATTGGCACTTAATGGTGCAAAGGCTTGACAGTGTTGGTTGTGCCTTAGATTTAAAGGCAGTGAGCATTATTTCTATAAAAAAGGATCTTCTTCTTCTGCCTTTCTAGCCCTCAATGGAGCACAGGCCCTTAGCCAACTCACACCAAGTCGTTCTATCCTTTACTATCGCATGCAGCTCTACTCCATGTCCTTTTCCGTGTGTTTTTTTTGCTTTGCTTCATTCCTATGCCCCTGTGGGTTCCAATGCAAAGACATTCTAGTTATATTGTTCTCCCGTTTTCTAAATGTGTGTCCTGTCCAATGCCAGCGTCTTTTCTTCACCTCTTGGTCCACTGGAGCTTGCTTAGTTCTCTCCCAAAGCTCTACATTAGTTATTCTATCATACCATTTAATTCCCTCTATTCTGCGCAGGCACCAGTTACTGAATGTCTGTAGTTTATTAGTAATTGCCTTAGTTGTTCTCCATGTTTCTCCCCATACAAAAGTACTGATTTGACATTAGAATTAAAAGTTGTACGTTCAGTATTTCTTTTAATTTCTTTTGACCTCCACAAATTCCCTAGTGCTATGAAAGCTCCTCTTGCCATTTGTATTCTTATTTTATTATCTCTATCAGTTCCCCCGTCTTTATCTACATTACTGCCCAAATCGGTGTACAACTCCTTGTGTCTAAGATTTGAAGGAAAGGAGCATTATTTCTAGAAAAAAAGGATAATTTTCAGAAAAGGCATGTCTGTAACCCTTCCCCCGATACTTGGATTTTGGATCAAATGCTTAAGTCTTCTTGGATGACGGCCAAACATTTGAGAACTCATGTGCATGATCACACTCCACTGGCCAGTAGGACACCCTTGGGCAAAGGAGAATACCACTGGAACATACACTTTCAGCCTATTCATGCCAAACCCTTGTAGACATGATTGGTTAGTTCTGCAGCTAAAGTTTTCTCCCAGTAGACATGATTGGTTATTTCTGTAGCTTAAGTTTTCTCCCAGTCAACATAATTGGTTAGTTCTGCAGCTAAAGTTTTCTCACAGTAAACATGGTTATTTCTGTAGCTAAAGTTTTCTCACAGTAAACATGGCTATTTCTGTAGCTAAAGTTTTCTCCCAGTAGACATGATTGGTTATTTCTGCAGCTAAAGTTTTCTCCCAGTCGACATAATTGGTTAGTTCTGCAGCTAAAGTTTTCTCACAGTAAGCATGGTTATTTCTGTAGCTAAAGTTTTCTCACAGTAAACATGGTTATTTCTGTAGCTAAAGTTTTCTCCCAGTAGACATAATTGATTAGTTCTGAAGCTAAAGTTTTCTCTTAGTAGACATGATTGGTTAGTCCTGCAGCTAAAGTTTTCTTATATTTGACATGATTGGTTAGTTCTCCAACTAAAGTTTTCACATAGTCAACATGATTGGTTATTTCTATAGCTAAAGTATTCTCCCAGTAGACATGATTGGTTAGTCCTGCAGCTAAAGTTTTTTCCTAGTTGACATGATTGGTTAGTTCTGCAGCTAAAGTTTTCTCCCAGTCGACATGATTGGTTAGTTCTGCAGCTAGCTTTCTCCCAGTTGGCATGATTGGTTTGTTCTGCAGCTTAAGTTTTCTCACAGGCTGCTGTTTAATTTATTCAGAAACTGTTTTGTATATAAAATTGATCACTTCATGCACCCTAGTGATGTCTGAATTGTGTGATTAACCAGATCTGTTATCAAGTGTATTCAGTTAAATGTTTAACATAGTCAGAAGTGTTGTCTTTTCTAATGTAACCAGTTGATTGCCAAATTAAAAGTCATAAGGAAGATTATCTGCACTAATATGTTTATCTATCAAAAAGCCATAGCTACCAAAGATGCAGACAGCTGGGAATAAAGAGTGAGAAACAATAAAGAAATTCATAATCTGTGTCAGTCACCATTGATCCCTGGCATCATGAGAGCTAATAGACTGAAATGGCTAGGGCATACTGAAAGAATGTCAAATGACAGAGAAGTAAAAACTGTAAACACAAAGGAGCTGAATGGCCGTAGAGGCTGACCAAGAAGACGATGGAGAGATAATGTCCAGACACACCTACAAACAATTGATGTCACCAACTGGAGAGAAAAGGCCAACCAGAGAGTTTAGTGGTGGCAGGTGATATCTGCAGCAATGAACTTCAATTACTTGGCATGCTGATGAAGAAGAAGAATCAACAAGCAGTGCAAAATTTATAAATTCCTAGTCTCAGATACAACATTATAAAATTGCTTACTGTGTTAAAAATAATCAGTATACTTATCCTTCTTCTGTATTTGCCCTCAGTTCAGTAGCTGGTACAGGGAACTTGATTTCATGCTTGTCTTGTTTGTTGTACCATCAGATGTCCTGCTGGAGGTTGAAACGTCAACCCTTGACTTAATTGCTTACAGTCCACCACACGAAGATGAGGTAGTCTTGAGCAGAGAGGCTAAGTGACTTTAAGAATCTGTATTGCCCATTGTTGTTGCTTGGCCCTAGATGATGTTTAACTACCAGTTAAGTAGCATTGCTAATGGCCACCGTGATACCAGTTAAGAAGAAAAGGTACCTGTCTGGCAACTCAGAAAGTTTGAGGCCTGTCTCCTTGATTTTATATTTAGGAATACTGGTTGGGAGAATGGTAACAACAAACCGTTCTTCTGGCTGGACAGGGAAACAAATGTCCCAGACAACCAAAAGTTCTGTAGACTCAAGTATCACAGTGAAGAAACCAAGTCTTTCTTTCACATAAAATTTAGTGGATTGATTTCAAAACCAGAAGAGCACAATTGTTGTACTCATCAGCTCTAAGAAACATATGACAAACTCTGGAGAAAGGGTTTTGCTGAAGATGAGAATAGGAGGGGAATTAGTCAAGTTGATACTTGCTTTCTTGGTGGTGAGATGGGGAGAATAGCGTTAAATCAAGCTAAACAAATCAATAATCTCATTTCAAAAACAGATAATATGAAACTTAATATTCTAGAAGCACTGGCAGCATGACGGTAATATAAATAAAACATAAACCTGCTGACCAATATTAGTAGCAGCAACAGCAACAGTAACTGACCAACAGACTATGTATGTATGTGTGTGCGTACACTCATATTCTTCCTACAAATCTATCCATTTATAAAAAATACAAAAGAAAAATCTTCTACAAACCTACAGCCAACTCACGGCAAGCCTTTTTCTTAAAACTTTACAATTGGATTCATTTTGTATCTAAAGTTTTCAGTGGGATGAGGTAGCCTGCATCAAATATAAATCTCTTTAATCTTCTCTTACGAAGAATATTACAAATTACTAATAGCAGCAGAAATAGATATAATAGTGGTAGTAACAACTGCAGCAGTCGTAGCATCAGCAGCAGCAGAAAAAGTGGTAGTAGTTGCAAAATAAAAGTAGCAACAGCAACTGACCAACACACTATGTATGTGTGTGCGTGCTTACACTCATATTCTCCCCACTAATCATTCCATCCATCAATTTATGAAAAATGAAAGAAAAAATCTTCTTCTTCTTCTTTCGTTCACTAGAAATAGATTGTCTATATTTGCAGTGTTGTCTCTAGTATGAACTTCACTGTCTTTAGTAATTCACTCAGGGACCCGTAAGGTTTGACTAGCACCGGTGTTTCTCTTGGCCAAAAGTTATGCCTTGATGTGTTGTACCCAGGACAGTCTTGAAGGATGTGATCTGTTGTATCAGGTGCTAATCCACATGTGTGCATGGCTCATTCACCAATCTTAAATTGTCTGTACATATGGATGCCAAGTTGAGTTTCCCTTGTTCTAAGGCATTAAAAAATGACTTGCTCTGGTCTGTCCATTAAATGGTAATTGTCATTTGCTGGTTTTAGTGGCTTTCTGATTGACTTGATTATTCTCTTTTTCTGTTGAAAAGAGACCGGTGAGTCAACTTGTTCTTCATTTGCACCTTCTTCTAGCTAGTTTATCTGCTCTTTCATTTCCGGGAACTTCACCAGGTAATTTTCCAGATTCGAGAGCCTGAAGTACCGCTCGTGCATATGTCAGGAATACCTTGGGTTGTGAAATATGACATTTATTTAGCAGTTTCTCTGCTACTATTTTGACGGCTTGAACTTCTGCATCTTAGCTGTGACAGTGCTTTCCTGTTTATATTTTGGCTGTATACCTGGTGTTAATTGGATGCTCAATGTACACTCGTGGTCCTTCCATTTCTGCATTTCACCGACCACGTTCAGCCGACTGCAAGCAGTATCGGCTATAATTGTGGTCTGGTTTCTTTGTTCCAAAATATGTTGGCTAAGAAATGATAAGTGTACCAAAAGAAATGGCTTAGATCGGCACTCTAGAACCTAATGAGGGTTGTTGGGGAGGGGGCTGGTATGCGCTATACACCAAAACACATAAATAGACATACAATTACACACACACACACACACACACACATATATATATATATATATACAACAAAACATGTGTGTCTGCACACCCACGTAGTATTGCACGTATACGTTTTTGTAAACACACACATGTACACATATATACACACAATTATAAATGCACACATGCGTGCACACCCACATCTCCCTACTAGGATGATAATGTTCAACCCCACCAGGACATCAGACTGAGCGACAGTCGGTCACATAAAGTGCCACCTCGCGGTGAGGATCACCGGGGTACAGGTCCAAAAAGCCCCGACCAACCTACAGGTTGTATTATATTAGGGCCCCCGACAACGGTCGGAATGTTGCTAAAAAAATTGCGTTCGGCTTAGGAACTTGTGTGCTAATTTCTCTAATAAGGGGCATAAGTAAGTAAGCACTAAGGGACATAACCTATTAATTTATAGACACATAGTACTGCCAAAGTAGTTAATATGATTTTCGAATTAACATATTATTTAAAATGCATTTAATTTTAAATGATAAGCTTACGTATTTTTGCATTGACTATTAAAAAAACACACGAAATTTTAAAACTGATAGATGCCTACCTGCAATGTATTGACAAAATATCAAGTATTTTACGTCAAGAGTCCTGCAAATAGAGAGCTGTAACCCTATACGATTTATTTAGCATACCGAACGTTAGAAGTTTGTCGAGGAGGGAAAGTAGCTCCCTTGAGCGAAATCCCTTATGTTCTAAATAAATTAACGAGTGCGGATGTGCAAGAAAGTTCACACACGGTACTTGGTAATAAGCTGTTCATTCGCTGGTTCCTGGGCTAAAGAAACTGATCTTCCATGACACATGGATGAAAGCACAAGCAGTCCTTTGCACAAGATTGTAATTATCAATTCCTTATGATGTACACTGTCATTATTTAGTCAACAAATCATCCTAACTTCTTTGTTCACCGGCTGAATTCTCCTGCATAAAGTCCTGGTTGTTCGTCCATTTTTACTTTGGCTTTGTGTCAGGACCTGAATTTTTCGTGTACATCCGTTTTACCAGCTTATTTGTGTGCATTTGGTTGTTCCGTGCCTCTCAGGCACATGCACCCGACTTCGAAGGAAGTCCCCAGTTAGTTGACTCTTACGACATGCTTGCTAGGAAGGCAGTAGGTCTATTTTTGTTTCCCCCACATTGGGGCCCCGAAACCCACACAGGGAAAAATCTTCCTAATAAGTGCTTGGATCTCCTCCTCTGCGTGCTGTGTTATCACAAAAAGTGTCTCTGCACATTGGCATCGCATGTGTGCTGCGTCATTTGATGCATCAGTCACTCTTAGAATACCTCTATAAATAAGGATTTGGCGGATTGTGCGCATAAAACATCTTTTTGATTCAACGGACAAGAAGGCGATATATAGCAGGCTTTGTGGAGAGCTTCGAGCAAGGCAGGGCACTTAAGACGCCTTGGTCATCCACTGCACCTAGGTCCATTTCGATCGTCTCGACATTGTTCTGCCATTGGATCAAGATAGACACAGGCGAGAGAGTGAGGTCGGCGAATTGCGCAACTTGTCCTCACTTAAATTCAAGTCCTTGCTCAAGTCACTTTCATCCAATTTTCATCAAATTGTCGGTTATAAAAAAAAAAAAAAAGACAAGTATCCTTTAGCTTATCCCAGAAAGCTGCTCAAAATCAAATGGCAAAATAAAATCCCAGATAATACTGTGGTTCTTGATAGATCAAACCTGCCGAGCATCCACACGATGCTGAAGAATTATCAGCTGCGTTGGGCTGGTCACCTGACTCGCATGCAGGACTATCGCCTCCCAAAGAGAGTATTTTATGGGGAGTTCCAGCAAGGAAAAAGGTTCCAGGGAGGGTATGGGGTCGGGGGGGGGGGGCGCTATAAATACACTCTAAAGGATGCTCTCAATTCTTTTGGCACCAACAAAACGACGTGGGAGTCTGCTGCACAAGACCGCTTTTGGTGGCGTACATCCCTCAGGCATGGTGCATCAACCTGCCAGGCAGCAGAGGTTTCACAAGCAGAGAAATGGAGGCAGACTAGAAAGAACAGAATTGCTAATCCAATACTTAGTGCGGCTTCCACCTGTTGTCCGCACTGCTCAAGAAGACTCCGAGCTCATATTGGACTAATCGGCCACGTTCGTACTCATAATCATTGATCATTACTACTTTGGAGTTTCCAGTTAGCACCAATTTTTTTAACATGAACTCTTTTTTTTTTAAAATTCATTTTAACGAAGCTTTACTGTATTTACAACTAATTACATGGTAATCTGGAGCTATTTTCATGGGGTGCTATTGTTCCCAGGCATGAAATCAACGTCAAGATCACTCAGTGTGCTACTGCAGACGAAGGAGATTGGAGTCAACTAATACTTTAGATGGTCATATGCAGGAAATGAATTGTAATCGTTATGTATTTGTATTGCCAGTTTCCCTCTTCTCATCACATGGACCCCCCCCCCCTTTTTTTCCCCCCCCCCCCCCCAGATAATGTTTGTAATAAGTTGTCTTCAAGCATCTACCTCTTTTAAAACATTTAGGTTGCTTTATATAGCTGCCCAAGGAAGTCTAAGCATTCTTCTATAAAATCACATCTTCAAGACCTCAAGAAATTGTTCGGTGTGTTTACTAATTGTCCAGGGTTCACGGTCATATGTTTAAAATGGCTCTATACAGCAAGCGATAATTCTTTTTATGGCTATCCTCCGAATAACGGACACAAAAGATGGCAGCCGCAAAAAAACATCAAAACAGAGCCTCAGTCACGTGTCAACTGAGCACTTTCGGCGACTTAATTTGCGGTTTTCCGGCAACTACCGCCACCGCCACTCATGCGGATTGGATTGGGGCTAAACTAGATGGCTAGGACTCACGAGCAGCAGCTTTCGCATTTTCTACAGCTTTGCGCGTGAGCGGCGTGGGGGACTCATGGCGGTGACGGTAGTCGCCGGAAAACCGCAAATTAAGTCGCCGAAAGTGCGTAATTGACACGTGACTGAGGCTTTGCTTTTTTGGCCGCCATCTTTTGTGCCTGTTATTCGGAGGATAGCCCTTCTTATAACCTCCAATGACATGGATTTATTGCATAAAGTGTTTTTCGTTTTATAAAATGCAGCCTAAGCTGTATTATTCCGTTTCTAATTTCTGTTACACATCTTCCGTTGGATGTTGTCCATGTGCCTAGATACTAAAATTTATGTACGTGTTCTAAAATATGACCTTTATTATACATGTAGGTATAATTCTTGTCTTTGATATACCTATTATTTCTGTCTTCTCATTATTTAAGCTAAGGCTCATTTTATCTCTTTCTACCACCATCATACCTATCAATCCCTTCAGTTATTTCTGATTTGTTACCATGAAGACAGTGTCAGCAGCACAACATAGGCTGTTTATGTTATGACCACCAACCACAATATTTTAGTATTAATCTAGTCATCTCTTTCAGGGATGCCATTTTTAGTTATTTGAAGCCCTACTCTGGCTCTTGCCAGGGGTCGCAATACAGCCCGGCCATAAATATGGTCTAATGGCTGAACGCGGTTTATGGGACCTCTCCACGGGTGATCCTCATTTACATGGTGGCACTTTGTTTCATCGGGTGTTTATCGCTTGTGTTATGTCCTGGTGGGGTAAAAGAAGATAGATAGAAGACCAACCACAATTCCTGGCATATCAATGGTCGATCTCCTTATATATTACCTTCAGATTAAAAATACAAAGAAGTATGACAAGCTTGTGACAGATGACTGAAACAGTTTTGAGGATCCTTCTAAAATCTCTGGCATGTGGAGTTCTGGTTGCTTACTATTTAAAAAAATAACTCCAATACTCTAATGATCCCATGCCAGTCTATTGGTTTAGTTCTTTCATTCCAGGCTTATATTTAGGAAAGCCTGGAATGAAAGAACTGTACCAATAGACTGACAAAGAGCCATTATAGTACCAATATGGAAAAGAAAAGTCAATAAACAAGATTCTAACCAGTACCGTCGGTAGTCCTACCGATGGTCCTGTTATAATCCTTATAGAGAGAGGCCTCTCCCTTTTAAGCCACGTAGGTAAAATGTTTGCCAAGATTCTGGAACAAAGAATAAGATCTGTTGTAGAACCGTTTCTGAGCCCAGCACAGGTTGGATTCAGGAAAGAAAGAGGGTGTAATGACGCTATTTTCACCCTAAGGCAAATTAGGGAAAAGACAATAGAACACTGACACCAAATTAACATCGCTTTTATAGATCAAGAAACGGCTTTTGACAGATTGAACAGAGATTTACTATGGGATGTCATTGAAATGTATGGTATAAATGGAACAATGCTAGATTGTGTAAGAGCTATTTATAGAGAAAGTAAAAGCACCGCCAGAACAAGAGCTAGCCTCACAGACTGGCTTACAGAATGAAGTCATGCGGGTAATTCTGGGATGTACAAGAGATATCCCAGTATATATGCGATATGTACTTGCAATGCCTACTATTGCAGATAGGCTCAAAGTTCTGTAAGCAAAGTCATATCTCAGAGTAGCTGCAGACAAGAAGCACTTCTTTCATGAAGCCCTGGGTAGATTTAAGGGCCACCGACTGAAAAGAGGAAGGTCTTATATTGCACAAGCTGAAGACTAAATCAGACTTGTGTGCAGGCTTGATAAATTTGGGCCAGGTGAGGAGCGGGTCAAGGTGTCCGAGCAAGTTTAAGACTTGTGCAGGGTTCTTATCACTTTGGGTCGTAAGTGCAGGGACTGACCAGCTTGCGCTGCAGAATCAGAAGTTCAACAAATGATTCATGACAATTCTCGCCCAAGTGATGTGATTATCTATACATATGACTCTGTGTTTTTTCTTCTGCGTTCGACATCAGTCATGCTACACACTGAGTCCCGTCTGGGTCAAAAATAGGATTGTGCGTTTAAGGTCGCCACCGGTCCCCCATAGCTTCTCTCGCAATGTGGACCCCTGGGCCAGATCCACAGTCTTTGCTGGGAGAGGTTAGGGCAGTACTGCAGTATGTGCTCAGGGGTCTGTCTTTTTGCTCCACAATCACAGGCAGCAGATTCTTTTATGCCTATCCTGTACAGGTGTGCTCAAAGACCACAGTGTCCAGTCCGAAGTCTAAAAATTGATGTTTGTTCTTTCCTGTTGAGTTTGTTTATATGAGTCTGTGTTGAGGGGCAGACGAAGTGCGTGGGGGTTTATAGCAAAGGCGAATGGGCATCGCTTAGTGCAACAAAGCCGGGCCCTCTGAGAGCGATTTAACAGTGTGGAAGCGCAAATAGATCATACGGTCTGAGGACAATGGTGCTGCGAGGAGTAACCAGGGTATCTGGCCGACGCTCAGCAAGGGAAGGGCTAGACGGATATAGAATCATACAGTTACTGGTGCCATCGGAATTGGTTTGCTGCTGAAGATAACGACGGAGCGCTTACAGTGGTGTCGCGAGTGCTATGATGTCGATTTTTATTTTAATATTCAACAAGATTGGTAGCATACAGGGCATCACAGGGAGAAATGTTAAACAGATACAAGGGTAACAGACCAGAGGTCGACCACGCAGAATATGGACGGCAGAAATATCAGACACTGAAAAGTATTTATATGAAGCGAAAGGGCCTGTTCTATAGACCTCTCCCTGCCCTGACGCCGCGAGGCATTCCTGGAGTAGAGAAAGAAAATGACACGCTTGCAGTGCCGGTTGCGGGGGGAAAAGAAGTTATGCCAATCATCACCTAATTGGGTACACTGAGAATGGAAACACTGAGACGGCTTCTGCATTGGAGAGCGGAGCACGAATGCGTCGGACAGATCTGCTAGGATGCTGATACGGACAATCAACTCTCCGTGCTTGGAGGTTCGTAGCGAAAGCCAATGGAAAATCTTTAGTGCAAGACAGCCTAGCATACGACATCACAACATCTAGCATGCGAATGAAGGTGAAGGCGGTTACTGCAGCTTTCCTGTGGCTAGAGAACAAGATGCATACACATGTCGTAAGTGTAACAGACTCTGGAGGCATGCTGAGAAAGGTGAAGACGGGGATGCTTCGAGCAGAGCGGCAAACTTCACAGGAAAGGTCACAGGTAGTGGGCATACTTTGGATCTTTTCGTCAGGCAATAACGGCGTAGTGGGTAATGAACAGGTAGACCGATTGGCTGGATCTGCACCACTGGGTGGTGAGCTGATACATGACAAGGCAGATGTGGTCAAGGTCCTTAGGGAACAAGCAACGGAATCAGTAGAGAAAGAAGATTATTATAGCCTGGAGAGAATGAGGTACCTGGGTGTAACCAGAGGGTCCGGCCGGCTCACTACACCAAGAGGAAAGACAAGACGGACATATAACAAGATTGTGACCGGTACCATCAGTATTGAAACTCTGCGCTGGCTGCTGAAGATGAGGACGGAACACGTATAGAAATGCCACGAGTGCTGTGATGTCAATACTTGACTCAACTCTCCGTGTTTGAAAACGAATTTTGTGGCATTTAGGAATTTATATTGAAAAGTATATTTGTCAACAAACACACACTTCCGGATTACATTTATTTTAAGATGGCCACAGGTGGAATTAAAAATACGACTTAAAATGTTGTAATTTGTTCATAGCGTAGTGTTATCTGTAGACACAATAACATTTGCCCTATTTAATTTATTTGTGATGCCATCTGACTCTCCGAAAATGTTTAATAAACCCAAAAGCTGGCTTTCTGGAACGTTATGGAGGCCCAAAAACCCACATTCCCTGGAACACCTCAAGTAAGCTATCTTCGATTTTTCAGTAATAATGCTCTTATTGTCATGGTCACTTTTGTTTGTGATTCCTGTCCTAATTAATGTTACCTTCATTGTAAGCATCATCATCATAAGTGCTTTTCTGACAAGGGTAGTAGTAATGCTGCCTCACATCTAGCGTTTGTTGTGCTGCAGCAAAGCCTGTCCCACTAGCACTGTTTACTGCCACGCCTTTTTTTTTTGGATAATCATGACTGCTACAGAACGTAACAGTACAAGTCTTAAAGCTGTTAATAATCTGTGTTTTCCCTTCCTCTATTTTATCTCTATCAAACGTTTCAGTTGTTACATGCTCCCGTACTTCTATTTATGTAGTGTGGTTAGCAAATGTTGACCACTTTTTTATGATCCGTTTGACGTTACTACGTAGGGTATTACAGAACATTTATTAATTATAATTGATATTTCTCCTGTCTTTATCTACCATTTTTGAAAATGAGGCACTCTTCCGAATACCGGTCCCAAATTATTCACTGCCGAAAAACATCCCTCAGGAGGTTATGTAGTAAAACTGTTTAGGCCATCATGATCAGTTTCCACTTGTGCCGTTATTGCTCGCTGGATATCAATGTTTAGACGTTAAGTTAAGCGGCGTGGGGAGGAATCGTTTTCGATCCATTGAAGCGACATGGAAAAGAATAGATTTAGATCCATTGTTTAAGCGTCTTGGGGAGGAGTAGAGTTCCATCCATTTAAGCGACGTGAATGATTTTTGATCCATTGTTTACATTACCCATTACTGCCCTTGCGGGGATCCAATGCCAAATATTTTAGGGGAAAGAAAAAATGTATCCACTGCCACATAAAAATTATAAAAGGCGACTAATTATGACTGCTGAAATCGGATGCTTTGGAGCAAAGGGCGCAGATATCGCAGCCTAGCTGTAAACCACAACACAACGTGAGAACCATTCTTTCAAGGGCGAACGAAAAGAACGAAGTTTACCTACCCGTGACATTATCATTGAACATCTCGCCGCCGCTATCGCAGCCTAGCTGTGAACCACTAGAACAAGCGAGAGGCGCATATTTCGCAGCCTAGCTGTAAACCACAACACAACGTGCCAACCGCCCTGTTAAGGGTTAGAAAATGATCTCCTGAGGCCCTGAATAGGATTTTTTAACGGTGAATAATTTGGGACCGGTATTCGGAAGAGTGCCTGAAAATGATTTTCCTTTAAAAGTGGAAAGTTTTCACACATTCCATTACGTTTTTTCAAATCAGTCATCAGTCTGGACGTTTTTTCAAACAACCTGGGACATTTTCCCAATAAAACTGAATTATTTTTATAAAATAATTAAAAAATCATCCAGTTTGATTTGAAAATATTGTCCAGGTTGGTTTTTGAAAATCATCTAGTGTGTTTGAAAAATGTCCCAGATGGCTTGAACATTGCTGATTTGAAAAATGTCCAGTGTAAGTGAAAATGGTATATAAAGAGTTTTAGGCTTTCTTATGTATATCAACAAGGCTTCAGTGACTTGCTGATTTAGGACTTGTTCAGGATTCACAATTATGTTTCAAAGTTAGCTCTATGTGGCATATAAGTATTCAATACCTTACTGATCTTTAGTAACAGAGATTTCATTAACTGCATAAGATTACCTTCATTTGATAAAATATGTCCTGTTCTTCTCTTTATCTCTGTGTTGTATCTTCCTTATATTTAGTATTATCTCTTTGTCTAGATTTTCTAGCTGCTGAAAATTTTGTTAGTTGTTATTATGTCACTCAGACAAAAAAGAATATTTTCAGTTTTTAAACATGGTTCTCAAAAAAATTGAAATTATATTTAGTTATTGTAGAATAAAAACTGTTAAAAAAAAAAAAAACCAGTTAAATTAACTCTAAAAGGATGTGAAAATTTTGTGCAGAATTTTATGTCCGTAAATGTAATGTAGGTATTAAATTATTATTCCTTTTGAACTGGCAATAGATCTTTTCTTCTTCACTCATGCAACTTTTTTGTTTTGCATGTGCCTTTTTACAGTATAGCTGTAATATTTCTGCATTTCAACTAACACATATTACCAGATAGACAGACTGACTATTTTCAGCCTTGGCAAGTTATTTCCTTCTAGCTGCACTTAGCTTTGTATTCCCCCCATACATAGACTGAAAGTTTAAAGTTCTGCCATCCAGCTACTGATTTAAGTGCATGGCATGATACTGTGAGCTATGGATTTCATTTGGAAGATGTTTCGACGATATATTCTGTTTCACTTTTGTACACAATGTACAGTGATTAGCATTTTATGTGGTTTTTTTGGCTGGCAGAGAAACAGAGCAACTAAAGAGTGACCCATTTGCAATGAAGTGGAACTGCAATTAACTGTCAATTAATAATTGTTAAATGTTGTTGAATTACAAATCAACATCATACCACTCGAGACACTCCCATAAACGCTCTGACCCCATCTTCAGCAGCAAACAAAGAGTTCCAATCCTACTAGTCAACTAATAACTTAGATAGCCATATGTTGGAAAGGAATTGTAATTGTTATGTTTTTGTATCCTTGTGACTTACATTTTATAATTGTTTTTCCAAAATAGATTCCTGTATAATCTTCTGTGTAAAAACCAGACAGTCACAGAGCAGAACCGAGGCCTCCTAGTTGAGACACTTCGATCTATCTCAGAAATCCTGATCTGGGGTGACCAGAATGATAGCAGTGTTTTTGAGTATGTTCACCTGGTTTCTCAGTTTGTTGTTGATAATTAAGTTTATATACTTTTACAGAATATAGAATCACATTGGCATTTAGTGCGTTTAACAGACTGCCAAACATCTGAAAGTCAAAGACGCTCAGCAAACGCACAAAACTTACCTTCAACTCTTGTGTGATTTCAGTGATAATTTATGAATGCAAGAGTTGTAAAGCAACAGTAGCTCTAGATTAAAAAATTTAGACAATTTTGAGAACAAATATTTTAGAAGAATACTAAATCTCCACTGGACAGATTTCAGATTCAGTACGCAAACAAGACGAGAGACAAAGCAAGATAATTTATCCAGTTTGATAAGAATGCGCCACTGGAACTAAATCAACCATGGACTCGGAATAGATAGGACAAGACTTCCTCATCAAGCCCTCATGTAGACACCGGAAGGTTAAAAAAAAAAGGGGGAGGGGGAGACCAAGAGAGACTTGTGTAGAACCATTATCAGGCAAGGCTTAACCATTGGCCCAACTAACATCCAAGACCTAAAGCAGGTGGCAACGAACTGCCAGACACAGAGAGCCAGAGCTAAGACCTCTGCCATATGCGCTGCCCTAGGCTCAAGATTTGATTTTGATTTGATTCAAGAACCGTCATCACAGCACTCGGGGCATTCCCATAAGTGCTCCGTCCCCATCTTCAGCAGCCAGCGAAGAGTTCCGATACTAATGGTGCTAGTAGCTTTCTGATTAAACGTCCGTCCTGCCTTTCCTCTGATCCTTGAGCTTCTGCCAGAACCTCTCATCACCCCCAACTGCATCAATCTCACCAAACTGTGGTGATCCATCTGCTCCTCCGAATTGTACACGCTCTCCCACAAGGCACTAACCACGTCTGCCCTATCATGTAGCAGTATTCCACCAAGTTGTGCAGAGCCAGCCAGTCTGTCCGCCTGTTCATTTCCCAACACACCGGCGTAACCCGGTGAAAAAATCCAGACAATACTCCTCACTCGTGTCCTCCGCAGCGAAGTATGCCACTCTCCACGAAGCATACCTGTTCTGATCTTCCTCAGCATGCTTTCTGAATCAGTTACAATTACAATGTGTGTGTGTGTGTCGTGTTCTCTAGCCAGCGGAAAGCTGCAGTGACCACCTCCACCTCCATTCTTAAGCTGGATGTTGCGGTATCATATGCTAGGCTCTCCTGCACCAAACGTCGACCATTAACTTTTGCCAAAAAGCCCCAAGCACTTCTTTTGCCTCTTGACACTGAACCATCTGTGTAAATAATCAAATCCTCTGAGCGAGCATCATCTTGAATTAATTGCGGAATTTCCACCTCAGTGGCACCTGCTGGCCAGTCTCTGCATTCCCGGCTCAGCGTGATTATGACTCTACACAAGTCTGACTGCTCAGGTGGCACTTTGACCCACTCCTCTCCTCGCCTAATGTTCTCAAGGATGCAAACCTGTCTGATTGTGTCTTCTGCCTGAGCAATGTGTCAATTGCAGAGCACGTGCCCTGTAGCTCCGGCCCTAGGCTCAAGAGGAAAGACTATCTAACTTCTACAATGTTAGTAAAAAAAATAATGTCTGAAAACTTTACAGGACAAGCTGATTGACGAACACTAAGAAGAAGATAAAGATCTATAAAAATATGTGTCTGGCTGGGTTCAATCAGAGCTGTGTATGATTTGTCTTCCATTGGTTTCGATTCTGCCTAGTAAAACTACAACAGTCAAAAAATGCTGGGATTGGTTCTGCAGCATTTTGTAAAGGATACACAACTAACTTCAAAAAAAAAACTATTCTCATGTGTCAGATGCACCACTGGTGTATAAAGAGACCTAAAAGCAAATCGACCATTCACCCTTCACAGGTTTTGACACTGAAATATTGGCCTGACATGATATCTTAAGCCAAGGACTTTTTTGTAATGTGTGACCGTATAGGCATTTATGTTGTTTTATGCAGTGCTACAGTATTAGACACTTTACACCACTTTCTTAGACACTTTATTGGGAGTACCAGCACCTTTTATCTCTAGAAATGAAGCCCTCTCTCATGCTTACCTTGAACAGCTAGTAAAGAGATTTCCCTTGTTTAATTGAACTAGATCATCAATACAACCTTGTGCTGATTGGTTTATGAAAATTTTATTCTAGCATCATATGACCTGTACAACACAGGCATAAAAAGGGGTTCAAAAGAACACTACCATCATCAAATGCATAACACAAATTATTATTTTCATGTTTGTTGCTGTGGTAAATTGCCAACGTATAATTAACTTTTAATTATTATTTTGGTGTTAACTGGTATTTCAGTAATAAAATAATTGTTGTTGTATTGTG
Source organism: Candidula unifasciata (assembly GCA_905116865.2). NCBI lineage: Eukaryota > Metazoa > Mollusca > Gastropoda > Stylommatophora > Geomitridae > Candidula > Candidula unifasciata. Next base: position 16,484 of record CAJHNH020000350.1, read on the forward strand.
ACAGTTTCTTTCTGGAGAAGAATATGCTTTCCTTCTTCTTGCGCTACTTGCAACAGAAGTTTGGGCGCTACATTTGTGTACAGTTGCTGCAGACCCTCAACATTCTGTTTGAAAACATCAGCAATGAAACCTCCCTGTGTAAGTGTGTCATCGTTTGTGTTTTGAGAGAGCTGCAGTGGCAGTAATGGCTAGATGCTTGTCTGCTGACCTCAAGGTCTTGAATTCAAAGCTGCATCGAATACACATTTTTTTTTTGGATATTAAATTTTCTCCCAGGCCAGCTAAGCCTAAAATGGGTACCAGGTAAATGTATGGTAAGTAAAGGCAGGCAGCCTAGTGTTGACCACATCACCCATAAAGTGCTGATTGGTCTACAGAATATTAATCCAGCATATAATCAGAAACTATTTAAATATTATCTTACTACGGACTGCATGCCTCCTCAACAGATCATAGTATACTAAGCATATAGCATGTTTCCCTTATTTTTTTACTAAGAATTATTATGGCTGAAAAATGTAGGGCACATCCCAGCATTGTAATTAAGACTAAGTTGTTGAAAATGTTTATTATTAATATTGTTACCTATGAAATGATGTATGTATAAATGAATAACTATGCATGAAGTAAGACTGAAGGGCAGAATGTTAGATGGGCCTGATAGTTGTGTAGGAAAATTGATGGAGAAATTAGTAAATAAAAGACTAATATGGTTCTTGGAAACAAACTCGGTAATCACCACCACGCAGACAGGATACAGACAGCACAGAAATACAGAGGACCAGTTGACATATCTGACACAGGAAATTGAGAATGCCTTCCAGGAAACAAAGAAAGTTCTTGCTGTCTTTTTTGACCTCTCTCGTGCTTTTGATACAGTTTGGAAAGAAGGCCTACAACTAAAACTGCTACAGGCAGGAGTTGTGCACAACATGTACAAGTGGATCAAAGACATTCTTTTCCAACGCAGAGCCAGATTCAGAATTGATGGACACATCGGCAAACTGGCAAAACTAAGAGAAGGAGTTTCCCCAGGGCAGTGCTATATCACCAACTCTGTTCCTGGTTTACATTAATGATATCACAGCAACCTGCCACCAGCACGTTTTTAATACCCTACATGCCGATGACTTTGCAGTTTGGACAGCCTCCGAATACACTACCACAGCCTCATATCTGTTACAAAAAACTGTGGAAAATGTAGAAGCCTGGACCGAAAAGTGGGGTCTAAAGCTAAATAAATCAAAAAGCACAGCATCACTTTTCTCTCTCTCCCCAAAAAAAGAAAAAATCGAAATTTGGATTAAAAACCAGCTCATTCCACAGACTGAAACTCCTACCTTTCTGGGCGTTACACTTGATTCGCAACTAACTTGGAAGTAACATGTAGAAGCAGTACAGGGAAAAGCATTCAAGAAGCTTGCAGTTATGAAAAAATTAGCGGGTACCACATGGGGCGCTAACTCTAGAATCCTAAAACAAGTATATACTGGAGCAGTCAGGCCAGTCATGGAATATGCCTCCACTGCATGGGCTGCAGCAGCCAAGACAACAATGGGAAAACTGGACAAGGTTCAGAATATGGGATTAAGGATTGTTCTCGGAGCCATGAAAACCACCCCCATCAGAGAAATAGAAAAGATAGCAGATACTGAACCACTCAAACTCAGAAGACAATACAAAACTCTTTTACAGTATGAGAAATTAAAAAGACTTCAAAGTCACCCACTGCATTTTAAATTTCAAGAGAGAACAAAAAACAGACTGAAGCGTCAGAGCCCCAACCACCTTGCTAGAGAACTGTACAGACAGCACCAAGATCTGCTTGAAAGAGATGTTGCACTGTGCGAAAAACTTAGGCCAAAACCATGGACAAGCAAGCCAGAGAAAGCAAATGTAGTCCTAAAGGTACCAGGAATCACTTCAAAAGATGCCCAGACGGAGACACAACAGAGAACCCTGGCTCTTGCTATGCTTGATGAGAAGTATCCAAACACTACTTGGACTCAGGTTTTCACCGACGGCTCTGCTACAGATGCAGTCAGAAAGGGGGGTTGTGGAATTTACATTAAACCCCCTAGCAGTAGAGCAGAAACTCTCTCTCTACCAGCAGGTGACATCTGCACTAACTTCAGAGCTGAGGCAACTGCTCTCCTCTCTGCAGTCCAACATCTCATCACTCAAGAACACAGAGGGCACCAAATTGTTAAACTTAGCGACTCATTGTCTGTTCTCCAAGCACTATCCAGCAAAAAACAAGACAAAATAATTGCTGATCTAAGGACCAACATTGGCTTACTCTCCAAGGAAGCAGAACTGGTCTTGCAGTGGATACCAGCCCACTGTGGTATTCAAGGAAATGAAAGAGCAGATGAGTTGGCAAAAGCTGGGAGTAATCTTCCACAACCTCATCCACCACACAGCTACAAGGAAACCAAAACAGCGCTAAAGCAGTCTTTCAAGCGGGAGTGGAGAAGGCAGAATTGAGATTACAGACCAGAGAGTGACAGCATAAACAAACTCAACAGGAAAGAACAAACATCAATTTTTAGACTTCGGACTGGACACTTTGGTCTTCGAGCACACTTGTACAGGATAGGCATAAAAGAATCTGCTGCCTGTGATTGTGGAGCAGAAAGACAAACCCCTGAACACATACTGCAGTACTGCCCTTACCTCTCCCAGCAAAGACTGGATCTGGCCCAAAGGAGCCACATTGCAAGAGAAGCTATGGGGGACCGGTGGCGACCTTAAACGCACAATCCTATTTGTGACCCAGACGGGACTCAATGTTTAGCATGACTGATATCGAACGCAGAAGAAGAAGAAGAAGATGGGCCTGAATGCCAAATTCTTAACCGTTTGAAAGTAATGTTGGTTCATTTGTTCGTTCTCTTGTTTAAGTATAATGGAAGACAAAGCAAATTTCTAAAAAATATTACACATTTCAAAACCAAGGTTTTGACCTAAACTTATTACAGACTCTATACTTAGTATTACTGCTTAAGTATGAAAGTACATGATGCAGGAGAGCTGGCCAGAGACCGAGTTTCTTTCAGGCAGACCACGATGAGAGCGACATTCTGCAAAGGACCTGCTACATGATATTATTGCTAAAAATTTTTTTTGCATAATTAGAACTTTTATCATTATCAATAATATCATTAAAAATTCGTGTGGTATTATCTATTAAATGATATATGAATGCAAAAAAGGCAGTGATTCCCAAACTGTATGCCCCGGTGGAGCCGCGACCTCTTCAAATATTGTATAAGCTTCATGATTAGTTTAACCAAGACACAAATAGTTAGACTTTTACTTAGGTTAGGGCGCCATACATGGGAAGAGAAGAAGGACGTAGAGCACGGGGTAGACCAAGAACAAGATGGAAGGATAACATCAGAGAAACTCTACAACAGCACGATGTGCCTATGGTCGAGGCAGCCAGAAGAGCTAGAAACAGAACCTTATATCTCCCTCGACACCCACAGCGGTAAAAGAGGAAGTGAAGAAGAAGAAGAAGGGCGCCATAAAAAAATTTTAATTAAAAAAAGGCGCTGCGACCAAGAAAAGTGTGGGAGACACTGCACTAGGTATAAAAGGAGTGAGGTCAAAAGGCAGAATGTAAGATAGGCCTGTATGCCCAGTTCTTATTTTCACGTATTTAGAGTATAACTGCCTGTTGCAATTTCAATGTAACATCTCTCTGTGATAGAAGACAGCAGGAGCATTATATTAGCTTTGGAATGTCCAAGAAACATTTGGTGACTTGCTTGGTACCAAAAGAGTTAACTTTTTCAGCAGCATCTACGTTGGGATTGTCTTATTTTTACCTTTGCATAATCTTTGTCTGCAGATTACCTGCTGTCCAACAACCACATAAACTCTATAATTGTCCACAAGTTTGACTTTTCCGATGAAGAAGTAAGTTTGCCAAAACAGATGAGAAATTAATTACTATATTATCTTTTTAGACTTTATCTAATTGTTTTTCCCAACAAATATCTCACCTATTTCAAACTAATGTCGTCACTTATTTCAAACCATGACAGGTAGAATTCCAGTATCAAAACACACATATCATAAACATTTCAGCTAAATCGGTTTAGTACTTTCCGAGTCTATAGGTAATAAACAAACACACAAACATTGATTTTTATGTATATGGAGGGGGCATCGCAAGTAGACCCAGCCTAAAATGGGTAGCAGGATGTATGTCCTGGGGAAGCAAAGACGGCTGACGTAATGCTGACCACATTACCCACCTATTGCCGATTGGTCTATATAAATACGAGTGCTCTTTCCGTTTGCCTGAAGCACCTTAAAGCGTGAAAAGGGATCTTTACTTACATCAGCTGTAGAATATTTATCTTATAATCTTGAACTAGCTGGAAGGAAGACTTTACCTCAGCAACTTTACTTACAAACATCAGAAATACTGAAAACTTTAACAATTGAAGTATTTAAAAAAACACCAGAATAGTTACCTTATCTTCAGTAACTATGTTTTTACATCTCCTGTGTCACTGGAGTGTTCTTTTCTGAAGCTCACAAATTACTTCTGTGTAACCTCATGCCATTGTCTAATCATCTCATTCATTGTTACCTGTGACATTCCTAACCCAGGTCATCTGTCATTCATATTTTATACATTGTCTTCAATTTTTGTTATATTGTCATGGATTTTTTGCTTTATGGGTCCTTTTCTTTTTGTTCACCCCATCTCGGGGACTCCAAGATTTCATGGGTAGTTTCCTGCAAAAATCAATAGGGCACCCCCCCCCCCCCCCCTCACCTCACCCCAATAATATTAGACGTTACTGGGAACTTCCTACAGAATCTTAAGAGTCCCTGAGCTGGGGTGAGAAAAAAAGTAGCACTTTATATTATAGATAATGCACGTAACTTTACACGTACACACTGCAACACTGTCAAAAACAACATTTCAAACATTTTAACAACATTTAAATGCACATATTCTCACACTTAATAAAAGATAAGTGTGTTTACAAAAATTAATCACAACATTTTTTATTAAACATGTTGATTTTCATAAATTCCTTTAGGTCATGGCATACTACATTTCGTTTCTGAAGACCCTTTCCCTGAAACTGAACAAACATACTATTCACTTCTTCTACAATGAGGTAAGTTTTTGTGTAGTTTATCATTTAGTATTTCCTTTTTTTGAAACCCATTTTAACCCTTTGAAACGTTAGCTGACCAGCCTATAAACAATATTTTATACAATAAGGTAAGTTTTTGTGTAGTTTTTCATTTAGTATTTCCTTTTTTTGAAACCCATTTTAACCTTTTAAAACCTTAGCTGACCAGCCTATAAACACTCCCTTTCCCTGTTATCTTATGCTGAAAATACACTAGATGGATACAACAGAGAAATTAGTTCACATGAAGGAACCCGATTTTAATTATGTTATCTCAAACTGACTTACCTTGTGTGTTTAGTAGTTTTGCTTGTTTGTACTTTTCCCAGCACGTAAAATCTTTCTTTAGGCACACATTATTTCCGAATGTTTACACTAAATTCTAGTCTTCACTTTATTTTTAATGTTTTGTCTGTGTAGGTCATGCTTGGGAAGTGAATGAAGATTTAAAAAAATTTTTTATACACATCACAGATGTTATTATCCATAACTTTTGGTGGCACTTAAAAAGAATGTTTGAGTTGGAGCCCATTGGGAGATAAAGCAGTTCTCAAGTGGCTTTGCACGTTTAGTTTTTGTCCATTTTGCAAATCTAATAAATAACCAGTTGTTTACACAAGATCCCAGCATTTTACAAAATTTTTTCAGACTTCGCACATACCAGTAAGTTCTGAAGCAATTTTTGCTTTCTCTTGGTTATTTATTATTTCAGTTTCTTATACTTTTGTAAATTTCCACATTGTTTTCGTAATTGATGATGCATGAATACATATGCATGAGGGGTCTGAGGTTACATGATCTAAATGGAATGTTTTTAATAATACTTATAATACGGTTATCATAATATAGTTTTTATTTTTAAAATTTGATTTCTCCTTTAAGACTGAGTTTATTTTCTGTATTCTTTGCAGAATAAATGTACGTTAAAAATGAATTATCGTCAAGCAGCATGTACAGTCGCGCTCCTTCGCAGACAAACGTCCACTGTGATATTTTGGACCTGTGATTGTCTTCTGTCAATTTTTGTCGAGCCATCCACTATTACTTTTTCCCTCTGCCTCTTAACACCCTGGATCTTCCCAGTTTTGTTCCCTCTGGGCATTGAGTCTGTGGAAGGCAGAGAATCACAATATAGAATCTATAGCTGTGGTCAGTTGATCAGTATAGTCAAGAAGGAAAGCAATGGCAAACTACTTTCTTCAAGATGCCAAGAATAGTCACACTTTCACAACTTGCACAGTTGGTGATTTTTGGACAGGCTATGAGAAGGATTGGACTCGAGAACTTGGTAACAATTGGCAAGATTGATAGAAACTTTGCATGAGGAAGAGAAAGAGATAAATACCGAAATGGTCTAGCCACATGTATGGGGGTGAGACAAGAACACTGACCTGATTCCGGTGATCATGTGAGATGGCAAAAAATAACAACCTACCTTACCCACATGGCACACAATGAGATTGTTGAGTCTGTTGACAATAAAATAGATGAAACTCACTGTGAAAGCACTATAGACATAGTAGTTCTTCTTCTTCCTCTTTCGTTCGCTTGAAAAAGATTATCTGTATCTTCATTGTTGTCTCTGATATGCACTTCACTGACTGTTGTAATTCACTCAGCGACCCATAAAGTTTGGCTTAGACCTGTGTTTCTCTTAGCTAGTTTATCAGCTCTTTCATTCCCAGGAACTCTACAGGGGGATGGTATCCATTGCATAGTTACCTTACACCGGTTACCTAGTTTGGAGAGTAGTTTCCGTATACCAGGTTATTTTCCAGATTCAAATGCCTGAAGTACGCTCTTGCATTTGTCAGGAATACGGGTTGTGAAATATCACATATATTTAGCACTTTCTTTGCTGCTACACCGGAAACAGTGTATTTGCTGCATTAAATTTCCTAAGATGCTTCACTACAGATGGAAGCTCGAGTACTGGGTAAATGTGGCTGGTTTCCGAACTTGAGGAGATGAAGGAGAGCTCTGCAGTATAATCCCTATGGCAATGGTACTTTGCTACAAAGTTGGGAGAAATGCCTCTATATTATTCTCACTTCATTGGATGCAAGCCATTTGTATGACCTAGACATGGCTATGTGGAAACCTGAGAGACCTCAAGCTGACATCTGAGTTTGTGGCTCATAGTGCATTAAGCACATGACCAAAGATTGCTGAAGAAGAAGAATAACCTATTAGGCCAGAGAAGTCAGATGGTCCTGGTTGCATATCATACCTGATAAAGGAAGGCACAGAAGTAACCCAAACAACCTCAGTTGTACAACATTGGTCATATTATCTTTTACAGCCATCCCATATCTAAACAAGAAAGGTTTGTAATTTCTTGAAATGTATTTACAGTGGTAGCATTAACAATGCATACAGGTCTCAAGGGAGCCAAGACGGTTCATTGGGTAGATGTTTGCCTGTTTAAATCCACTTTAAGGTGTGTGTATGTGTAAAATGACCAAGCCATCTGTTTATGTATCTCTTTGCCTTCCTCTTACTGATTTTCCATTAATCTTGCTGCTTGTCGCCAAGTTCTCTACTGAATTCCTTCCTATAAGCGGAGCGGCTGACCGAGTGGTTATAGCGTTGGGTTCTCATGCAGGAAACCTGGCTTTGCCCCAGTAAGGTCATGGGGCAAAATTAAACATTCTAATCTGCACAGTCCGTGGCGACAGTGTTATAACATTTAGTTTTTCATGCAGAACCCCTAAATCCTGGAGTTTTTCTGTCGGGGGCAAATATTAAACATTCTAATCTGCACAGTCCGTGGCGACAGCTCTAGTCATGCGATCCTAAATCCTCAGGCTCACGACCGCCCTGTCTACACTGTCCTAAAATGGTGGTGAAACAGACCGCAGTGAGAGTACAGTTTTCTAACGTCCCCCAAAAAACATTTACTGTCTACAACCCATTTGTCTAATAACTTAATGGTGTTCACCTGTCTTGAGGAGGATGACAGTATTTGTTTGTTTTAATCATTTCATGATATTCTTTGCATTCTTCTCAAAAACCACATTTTCACTGTGAAGGGGTATTTTCCAGCTTGTCTGCTTATTTTCCATGTCTCACATGCATATAACAACACAGGCTCTATGTAGCACTTTAAGAATGACTGTTTGTGTTTTGTAAAATAAGAATAGCTTTTTGTTTGTTGTTTTGTAAAATAAGAATAACTGTTTGTTGTTTTGGAAAATAAGAATAACTGGTAGAGTGATAAAGAATCGCTCTTGTATCTGTCTACAGCATACACATGACTTTGCTCTCTACACTGAGGCCATCAAGTTCTTTAACCATCATGAATCCATGGTGCGCATTGCAGTCAGAACAATCACTCTGAATGTGTTTAAAGGTAAGAGCTAGTGCTGCAGGTGTATCGTTTCTTGAAAGCTGAAATGCTGTGGCCATATTTAACCACATAATGGTTTAGAAAGAACAGTTAATGGATGGCATGAGTCCTGGAAGAATAGGTGGTTGTTGACTGAAATGATGGTGGACACAGGATATCAATGACTGGGCATGAAAGTTCACCAGGAGTAAAAGTTTTCTGGGGATTAAGCAGCATTCGAGCCTACCATGATAAGGGCAAAATACTGCATAGGACCTGCTACAGGATAATATATTTCTGTTGCTTTACACTTGGCATTTCTTATCCACACAGCAGTGCCGATTTGACATTAAAATTAAAAATCTGAAGCCTAGTATTAGTTTTAATTTCCTTTGAGCTCTAAAAATTTCCTCTAACTGTGCAAACTGCTCTTGCCTTTTGTATTCATATTTTAATATTTCTATCGGTTCCCCTGTCTTTATCTACATTACTGCCCAAATAAAAGTATGACTCAACATCTTGGAGAAGGTTATCATAAAGAGAAACTAAATTACTGTTTGCTGGGTTTATTCTCATTATCTTGGTCTTTCTTTATGGATTTTTGTACATATTGTCACAGTGTTCAAACTTTTATTTTAATTGTTTTTACAGTAGAGGTGTTGGCAAATATAGTTTGCTTAAATGCAAAATTCTGTTATTGTATTTAAAGAAGAAGGTTTAAAACTGAGATGATCGGCCTCATTTCATCAGGTAGCCTGTTGATAGCATCACACAAAGTACATACTTTATATCTCCATGATGATCCCTGGGATCTAAGAAAAACTGCATTTATGAGCTCCACAGCACAATATGAAAACAAACCCATAACTATCTCAGCACAAGGAAAGGATAACTGGTTGCATAACCTTTACCAGACATCATTCATGAACTTGATTGGGGGGGGGGGGGGGGGGGTGAGCATGTTTTGGAAACTAAAAGGCAAATGAGCCGAAAGGAGCGGCCCACCTTTGTTGGGATGCAGTACAGTGAAATTGGCCAGATCATGACAACGGACAGTGAGAAGGGGAAAACCTTCCTGAAGAGATTTGTAGGGCAGATAGACCAAATTGATGGGGTTCATCAGGAGGGTCGTTGTTGATGATTTTGCTAGAACAATCAGGGATAAGACATATGAAAACATTGCACAAGTAAAAGATATAAAATATTTGCTGAAGAAAAAAATAGATAGTCCTCTTGCAGCTGGTACTGTTAGCAGATTGTCTCTTCATTGGCTACTGACGAAGGACGTGAAGCATGTGCAGAAATGTCCCAATTGCAGGGATGTAAATTCTTGATTCATCCACTCATGCATTATAAAATCTGGTAAACCAGCCCAGCATTTATTGGCTGTTTGTAGTTTTATATTGATTATTTTTCCATTGCGGCTGAATGCTGTGATGCCCGTACTGCTATTGCATTAAGCATATTGTGATATGCTGCCATATCACCCGCAGCTGACTTCAAATCCTGATATGTCAGAATTGTGAAATGTTCACAATTCCTAATCCTCGGACACCAAATAAAGAACAAAGCTTAACTTCTGTGAGGGGGAGATCCCTCTCTATACTTGTATTTATATTTGTAATCATTTATTAGCTGGAACTCAACATTAATAACAAGCCCATTACACCCACTTTATTAGCTGTAACTAAACATTAATAACAAGCCCATTACACCCACTTTATTAGCTGGAACTAAACATTAATAACAAGCCCATTACATCCACTTTATTAGCTGGAACTAAACATTAATAACAAGCCCATTACACCCACTTTATTAGGTGTAACTAAACATTAATAACAAGCCCATTACACCCACTTTATTAGCTGTAACTAAACATTAATAACAAGCCCATTACACCCACTTTATTAGCTGGAACTAAACATTAATAACAAGCCCATTACACCCACTTTATTAGCAGGAACTAAACATTAATAACAAGCCCATTACACCCACTTAATTAGCTGGAACTAAACATTAATAACAAGCCCATTACACCCACTTTATTAGCTGGAACTAAACATTAATAACAAGCCCATTACACCCACTTTATTAGCTGGAACTAAACATTAATAACAAGCCCATTACACCCACTTTATTAGCTGGAACTAAACATTAATAACAAGCCATTTTCTTCTTTTTTTTCCCTGCTCATCACTTTGTATAAAGTGTCTCTGATTTTTCTGTGGTTTATCTTCTGCGTAGTTGACCTCTTGCTCTGTTACCTTTGTATCTGTATAACATTGCTGCCTGTGGTGCCCTGTCAAATGCCAGTCTTATTCCTGGTGAAACCATTTGATTGGTTGTCTACCAATAAAGTTCACCATTTGTTCTGTACTGACTCTCCTCCTGATATCATTGTTCATAAGTCTATCTTTCCTTGTTATACCTAACATGATATGTAAACATTTCATTTTTGTCATGACTATTTTCCTTCTGTCTTCTGAAGACAGTGTCCATGTTTGATACTAATAGCATAGCTTTGGTAAGAATATTGGTGTACCATCTGTGGCTGAATTGAGTTGTATTGAGTTAAGAAGCAACATCACAGCACTTGGTACATTCTCATAAGTGCTCCGTCTCCATCTTCAGCAGCCAGCACAGAGTTACAACTCCGATGTTGCCAGTAGCAGTTTAATTGTGTCTCTCTTGCCTTTTCCTGAGTATTGAGTGTCAGCCCGATCTCCTTCTTCTTCTTCTTTCGTTTGCCTGAAATAAGTTGTCTATATCAGCAGTTTTGTCTCTTGTATAAATTTCACTGTCGTTGTTAGTTCATTCAGTGGTCCATAGAGTTTACGTTCCACTGTTGTTCTTTCTGGCCAAAAAGTTTGCCTTAATGTGTCAAAATCGGTGCAGTCCTGGAGTACATGCTCTGCTGTCTGGGGCACATTTCCACAGGTGCACATGGCTGATACACCTATCTTGAATTTTGTGTACATGTGTTTACGTAATCGGTGTGCCCTGTTCTGAGGCGGAGGATAATGACTTGTTCTGGTCTGTCCATAATAAAATAGTTGTCTTGTGCTGGGGCTGGTGGTTTCCTGATCGATTTAAATATTCTTTTCTTTTGGTGGTATGTGACTGGTAACTTCCTACTACTGGGGCCATGTTATGTCTGTACACAATCTTTGAGGTGTTATTTAATATAACAGGAGACATTTTATTACAGACATAAGCAGTGTCAACTTATGGGTTTCTCATTTTATCCTTTTTGGGTTTTCATCATTTCTATTTGCAGCTGCTTCAGGTAAATATTGTTAAGGCTGTTTAGTTTTCCAACTGTAGGCAGTATCATTTATCTGTTTTAGGTTCATATTGTCAGAACATTTTTTTTGTTCTGCCTTTTTTCTGATATATTTATTAGATGTACAATGTTGATTATTGTTATTGTTGTTATTATTATTAGTTTCATCTGCTTGAAGCGGGGATATATTTATTGTCTGTTGATATGCTTGGAGCTGGAAGATATTTATTGTCTGTTGATCTGACTGGTGCTGGAAGATATTTATTGTCTGTTGATGGACTGGTGCTGGAAGATATTTATTGTCTGTTGATGGACTGGTGCTGGAAGATATTTATTGTCTGTTGATCTGACTGGTGCTGGAAGATATTTATTGTCTGTTGATGGACTGGTGCTGGAAGATATTTATTGTCTGTTGATCTGCTCAGAGCTGGGAGATATTTATTATCTGTTTATCTGATTGCTGTTGGGATACATATTTTATCCGTTAATCTGACTGGCGCTGGAAGATATTGTCTGTTGATCTGACTGGTGCTAAGAGATATTTATTGTCTGTTGATCTGATTACTGTTGGGATACATATTTTATCTGTTGATCTGACTGGTGCTGGGATATATTTATTATCTCTTGATCTGACTGATGCTGGAAGATATTTTATTATCTGTTGATCTGACCGGTGCTGAAAGATATTTATTGTCTGTTGATCTGATTGCTATAGGGATACATATGTTATCAGTTGATCTGACTGGTGCTAGAAGATATTGTCTGTTGATCTGACTGGTGCTGGAAGATATTATTTGTTGATCTGACTTGTGATAGGAGATATTTATTGTCTGTTGATCTGATTGCTGTTTGGATACATATTTTATCTGTTGATCTGACTGGTGCTGGGATATATTTATTATCTATTGATCTGACTGGTGCTGGAAGATATTTTATTATCTGTTGATCTGACCGGTGCTGGGATATATTTATTATTTGTTGATCTGACTGATGTTAGAAGATATTTATTATCTGTTGATCTGACCGGTGCTGGGAGATATTTATTATCTGTTGATCTGACTGGTGCTGAAATATGTTTATTATTTGTTGATCTGACTGGTGCTGGGATATATTTATTATCTGTTAATCTGACTGATGCTGGAAGATATTTTTTGTCTGTTGATCTGACCAGTGCTGGAAGATATTTATTATCTGTTGATCTGACTGGTGCTGGGAGATATATATTGTCTGTTGATCTGACAAGTGCTGGGAGTTTCTGTTGATCTGACCGGTGCTGGAAGATATTTTGTCTGTTGATCTGACTGGTGCTAGGAGATATTTATTATCTGTTGATCTGACTGGTGCTAGGAGATATTTATTATCTGTTGATCTGACCGGTGCTGGGAGATATATTTTGCCTGTTGATCTGACTGGTGCTGGGAGATATATATTGTCTGTTGATCTGACAAGTGCTAGGAATGTCTGTTGATCTGACCGGTGCTGGGAGATATTTTGTCTGTTGATCTGACTGGTGCTAGGAGATATTTATTATCTGTTGATCTGACTGGTGCTGGGATATATTTATTGTCTGTTGATCTGACCGGTGCTGGGAGATATTTTGTTTGTTGATCTGACTGGTGCTGGGAGATATTTCTTGTCTGTTGATTTAATTGGAGCTTGGAGCTAAAAGATATTCTGCTTCTATTGATCTGATTTGTGCCGGAAAATATTTATTGAATCTTGTTCTGATTGGAGCAGGGAGTTTTTTATAGTCTGTTGATATGATTGAAGCAGGGAGATATTTATTTGCATCTTGCCAAGATTGCAACTGGGAGACATTTATTGTCTGTTGATCTTAATGAAGCTGATATATATGTCTCATCTCTTGATCCGATTGTTGCCCTGGTTGTGTAGTGTTTGGTACAGTCACACAGCTGCATTGCAGTTCTGGTTTCATTTTCCACGCTGTGGTATGGATGCAATTAGATCAGTATTGCTGTGTGATCCACCAGCCTTCATATGTGTCTTCGCCTCATAATTTATAACTGTAATAACTATGAACTTCAGGAGCTTCACACATCGTTGTATAATCAGAACTTTTGCAAGGCTCCTTCCCATGATACCTACTGGCTCCTATTGTAATTGCAGAACTGCTGTTTGTAACTGCTTTACCTTCTGTCCTGGACTCTACATTAAATATAAATGTCCTGGTTGTTTACTTTCTTTAGTCACAGTGATTACTTTTATACATTCTGTCTATCATGTTTTATTAACCTAAGAGGTATCGTGGAGTGGCAGCTATAGGATTGGGCACGCATGGGAATGTCTAATGTGCATTGATGTTTATATTCTGTTTATTACTCAGACTCTTTCAGTCATGAACAGTCATGGCCTGGACAGCAGATAATTTTATTATTCACTATCAAGGGCCAAGGTTCTGATTGACAGAAATGTAAGGGTTTTATCTTTTGGTGGTGAAACGAAACCAGAACCTGAAAGCTGCGCTTGGAAATTTGCAGTCATTTCCACAGCTCTTAGCAACAGCATGAGATTGATGGAGGTAATATTCTGTGTATATTCTGCATGTAATCAACAGTTGTAAGACATAGAAGATGGCACTGTATTAGACTCATCCTAAGAAGAAACCAACAGAGAGTCACCACAGGCATTGAAATGGAGAAATAAAAGGGATTAATAAGGCGAGGATGCCCAAAAGAAACCCTAAAACTAAAGTGGATGTGAGAGACCAAAGCTCTCAATATCCATGATATTGCACAGGATTGAATCTTGTGTGACATATAATGGCATGAGAGGACGATGAATGAATGAATTCTGCATATGCTTTTTGTGATATTAACATATTCTATGGTTACATTACAGTTGATGATAAAGCTATGCTTAGCTACATCAGGGACCGCACTGCAGCTCCTTACTTTTCCAATCTGGTCTGGTTTATAGGGAACCACATTCTAGACTTGGATGCCTGTGTCAGGCATGATCATGAGTAAGTGATACACCCATTTATTAGCTAGAACTAAACATTAATAACAAGCCCATTACAGTCATTTATTAGTTGGAACTAAGCATTAATAACAAGCCTATTACAGTCATTTATTAGCTAGAACTAAACATTAATAACAAGCCTATTACAGTCATTTATTAGCTAGAACTAAACATTAATAACAAGCCCATTACAGTCATTTATTAGCTAGAACTAAACATTAATAACAAATTACAGTCATTTTATTAGCTAGAACTAAACATAATAACAACAGTACAGTCATTTATTAGCTAGAACTAAACATTAATAACAAGCCCATTACAGTCATTTATTAGCTAGAACTAAACATTAATAACAAGCCCATTACAGTCATTTATTAGCTAGAACTAAACATTAATAACAAGCCCATTACAGTCATTTATTAGCTAGAACTAAACATTAATAACAAGCCCATTACAGTCATTTATTAGCTAGAACTAAACATTAATAACAAGCCTATTACAGTCATTTATTAGCTAGAACTAAACATTAATAACAAGCCTATTACAGTCATTTATTAGCTAGAACTAAACATTAATAACAAGCCCATTACAGTCATTTATTAGCTAGAACTAAACATTAATAACAAGCCCATTACAGTCATTTATTAGCTAGAACTAAACATTAATAACAAGCCCATTACAGTCATTTATTAGCTAGAACTAAACATTAATAACAAGCCCATTACAGTCATTTATTAGCTAGAACTAAACATTAATAACAAGCCCATTACAGTCATTTATTAGCTAGAACTAAACATTAATAACAAGCCCATTACAGTCATTTATTAGCTACAAGTTAGATATTGTGAGGACCATTTTGGAGAGACGGAACAATGTGGAGGTGCAGATAGATCATTACGGTCTAATGAGAATGGCGCTGCAAGGAGTTACCAGAGGATCTGGCACTCAGGAGAAGGATATACAATCAGAGGGTTACTGGTACCATCGAAATTGGAACTCTTCACTTGCTGCTGAAGATGGGGACTAAGCACTTATGGGAGTGTCCCGAGTGCTGTGATGTCAATTCTTAATTCAACATTTATCAATCAACCCATTTACTAGCTGGAATTAAACATTAATAAGAAGCCCATTACAACCATTTTTTACCTGGAACTATGCAATGAAAATAAGCTCATTATACCCATTTATTAGCAAAAGACAAACATCAATAACAAGCCTATTACACCTATTATTAGCTAAATCGAAACATTAAAAATAAGCACATTACACCCATTTCTTAACTGGAACTAGACCTTTAAAACGCCTTTTACACCTATTTATTAACTAGAACTTTACATTTATACGAAACTCATTACACCCATTTATTAGCTGGAACTATGCATTAAAAATAAGCCCATTACACCCATTTATTAGCTGGAACTAAGCCTTAAAAACAAGCCTATTAGACCCATTTATTAACTAGAACTAAACCTTCAAAAGAAGCTCATTACACTCATTTATTAACTGGAACTAAACTTTAAAAACAAGCCCGTTACATCCATTTATTAACTTGGAAGGTTACACTTATTTCTTACCCAGCAAAACGAATGGAGAAGAAAATGTCCTGGGAAGTAAAGATGTCATCATGCCTATTGAGCACTGATTGGTTTACACAAATAGCTCCTCAAAGCGCTGTCATTATTATCATCATCCTATTCTGCCATTATATGTCAAATAGTGCTCGCAGTCTGTACCTCCATTTTTTCCCCCTGTGCAATCCTCTCAGTATCATTGATGGAGTACAGTGCAGCACCTTTGGCCTCTCTCAGTATCATTGATGGAGTATAGTGCAGCACCTTTAGCCTCTCTCAGTATTATTGATGGAGTACAGTGCAGCACCTTTGGCCTCTCTCAGTATCATTGATGGAGTACAGTGCAGCACCTTTAGCCTCTCTCAGTATCATTGATGGAGTACAGTGCAACACCTTTGTCCTCTCTATCATTGATGGAGTACAGAGCAGCACCTTTTGCCTCTCTCAGTATCATTGATGGAGTACAGTGCAGCACTTTTTGCCTCTCTCAGTATCATTGATGGAGTACAGTGCAGCACCTTTGGCCTCTCTCAGTATCATTGATGGAGTACAGTGCAGCACCTTTGGCCTCTCTCAGTATCATTGATGGAGTACAGTGCAGCACCTTTGGCCTCTCTCAGTATCATTGATGGAGAACAGTGCAGCACCTTTGGCCTCTCTCAGTATTATTGATGGAGTACAGTGCAGCACCTTTGGCCTCTCTCAGTATCATTGATGGAGAACAGTGCAGCACCTTTGGCCTCTCTCAGCAAAGTTCATCTCAGGGTTTCTCTTGGGTGTCCTATTTTCTTCAATCCATTTGTTTCCCATTTCAGGTAATACAAACGCATAGTTCACAGGGTTTTTGTATTTCCCAAAATTCCTGGCAGATGCCAGTAATGGTAACTTTCTTCTGTCCTTTGTTTACAGATGCAGTGTAGGATCTCAACCAACTCATGTCAAGCCCTTTGTATGCTTGGTCACGATTGGTTAGATTTTACAACAAAGTTTTGTACAAAGTGAGATAAGTTTTAGACTAATCAGCATCAATCAGCAGGTCTGTTACAGAACACGGCTCTCTTCACAGTACACCCAGAAGTCTTTCTTTTTCTAGCCATTTCTCCAGAGCATCTTCAGTGCCTTGTATCCACCTCCATTGGGGTTAGACTCTGCCTTGTTTTCTGCAAACTGCGCCCTCCATCACCGTTCTCTCTAGGCTGCCATTTTATGAGCCAATTTTTTCAGTGTTCAGATCATGTATAATGTTGCGTTCAGATCATGTATAATGTTGTGTTCAGATCATGTATAATGTTGTGTTCAGATCATGTATAATGTATGTTGTGTTCAGATCATGTATAATGTTGTGTTCAGATCATGTATAATGTTGTGTTCAGATCATGTATAATGTATGTTGTGTTCAGATCATGTATAATGTTGTGTTCAGATCATGTATAATGTTGTGTTCAGATCATGTATAATATTGTGTTCCTGTTCAGATCATGAATAATGTTGTGTTCAGATCATGTATAATGTATGTTGTGTTCAGATCATGTATAATGTTGTGTTCAGATCATGTATAATGTATGTTGTGTTCAGATCATGTATAATGTTGTGTTTAGATCATGTATAATGTTGTGTTCAGATCATGTATAATGTTGTGTTCAGATCATGTATAATGTTGTGTTCAGATCATGTATAATGTTGTGTTTAGATCATGTATAATGTTGTGTTCAGATCATGTATAATGTATGTTGTGTTCAGATCATGTATAATGTTGTGTTCAGATCATGTATAATGTTGTGTTCAGATCATGTATAATGTTGTGTTCAGATCATGTATAATGTTGTGTTCAGATCATGTATAATGTTGTGTTCAGATCATGTATAATGTTGTGTTCAGATCATGTATAATGTTGTGTTCAGATCATGTATAATGTATGTTGTGTTCAGATCATGTATAATGTTGTGTTCAGATCATGTATAATGTTGTGTTCAGATCATGTATAATATTGTGTTCCTGTTCAGATCATGAATAATGTTGTGTTCAGATCATGTATAATGTATGTTGTGTTCAGATCATGTATAATGTTGTGTTCAGATCATGTATAATGTTGTGTTCAGATCATGTATAATATTGTGTTCGTGTTCAGATCATGTATAATGTTGGTGTTTTTCTTTTTCTTGGTCCATGGTATTCTAAGAATTTTTGTGTAGCATTTCAGTTAAAAAGCTCTGTTTTTAAAAAAAAAAGATTAAGTAAGAGTAAATGATTTAACATACATAAGTTGTAGCAGGAAAGATGTATGATCTCGAAATGCTTACTTTAACTTGTTTGCAGATGCTGTGTCATAGGCTCTTCTTGCTATTTAGCCTCTGCATTGCTAAAGAAAGTCTTTTTTTTTTTTTTTTTTCAAATGTTATTTCTGACTCGAATGTTTACAGTGTATGATGTCTGCTTGTTGGAGACAAAAGTTCTATATCCTAAAAATAACAAATAAAACAATATTTCAGCCACAGAAGCCGAGACAGGTTGGCTGATCTAGTGGCAGAGCACCTGGACCACCTGCACTATGTCAACGATATTTTCCTCATCGACATTGACACCTTGAACCAGGTGTTGACGGAGAAACTCATCAACAGGCTGCTGTTACCTCTGTATGTGTACTCTCTGACCATGCGCAAGAAGTTCTCCGAAGATATGGTAGGTGCAGCAGGAGGCTTGTTTGAAGTGGCTTGGCAGTTAATATGGATTTGTGTGATATTTAAAAAAAGAATAATTCAAACTACTATAAAATTGATGTGAATCAACTTGGTGTACAAGTATACCTCAATAGTTTTAGCTCAGAATTCTCAGCTTATACCTACCTAATGCATTTTATACCCGTTTTATACGTCGTCCTCTAGCATTAGGAATTTTTTTTAAGACTTGAAAACTTCAAATGATATTTTCTGCCATTTACAATATCTTTTTGCTTTCTTTCCTACTTGCCTCTCTGGTAATATATATAAATATATCAAATTAACGATATAAAATAAGGTAATTAATAAATAAACGAGTCAAAAATTGACAGCACTGCTGTTTGGATATTTTTCACAAGTATTTCATCCCCTTCTTCAGTGGCCTATGTAGCGTTTCTATGCTGATTGTTCAAGGGGGCTTTGCATTTCAAAAATGGTGATAGAAATTGCAGTAACCATTCCATTATCTTTTCACCTGTCAGTATTGTTGTTAAGGATGTAAAGAGTGATAAGCACATGACATCACGATGCAGACAAACAGGGTAACACAATAATGACAGTTTCAAAATAGCCACCACACTTTTGACATGCGCCAGCTTAACCATCCGAGACCAAGTAACACCTTTGTTGACAAGCAGAAGATCAAATGGTTCAGCCAGCTCATTAGAATGCAGCCACAACCACTACCAACACAGATGCTAAACCTAAAAAGATCTGATGTGAGAGCGGGAGAGTGCTCAACAAAAAGATGGGTTGGTGACATTAAAGGCCTTATATATTCACATGAGATGACAATGAGTGATGCCATCCATCCAGTACTGGGCTGTAAAATATTCCTCTCTGTGATGCTCAACATAATTAGTGGAAGTTGATGATAATGATGAGTTGAATTAAGAATTGACACCACATCACTCTTGGCATTCCCATGTGTGCTCCATCCTCATCTTCAGCAGCCAGTACAGAATTCCAATACTGATGGTACTGGTCACAATCTGGTTATGTGTCCGTCTTGCCTTTCCTCTGAGTGTAGTAAGCCAGCCAGATCCTATGGTTACACCCAGGTGCCTCATTCTCTCGAAGACATAATAATCTTCTTTCTGTACTGATTTTGTTGCTTGTTCCCAAAAGGATGATGATGATGATCTCTAAACTTACATTCTTGCTTTGCTTGAACAAAGGATGCCCAGTGGATGTATCTGACTTCAGGTTATTCTCCCTGAGACACCACATTGTGGTAATGTTACTAATACAAAATAATTCTGCAGTCTGTTTCAATTTTTTTTCCACAAAAGACAGCAATGGACATGGTGTGGCTTTTACTTGCATGGGAATGGAGAAACTGTGCTGTGACCCATTTTCTGTTAGAACAGGGATTAACTGATTAATTAACTGTTACCTAATGCAGGAACTATTACATGAAGTTAACATTTCAGTTTTTTTAAAACTCCTTTTATTTTAACAGATTGACAGAAAGCATGTTAGCAGTGTAGTTTCGCTGTTCTTGCTTTCACAGGTAAGTGTTGCCTTAAATTCCTTGTTGTTAATATATTCACCCTTATGAGAAGCTTTTGATCAATCAGTTGCCATCTCCACAGTTAAGGTTGGCTGTTATGGATCTCTTGTCTTGGACTGCTGTTTGTCCATCTCTTGATGCTCTCCTCCCACTTGTAATATTGTCTACCTCTTGCTCTCTTGCTGTCGACCGTTACCTCCACTATTTATTAAAAAATTTTTTAAAGAGTATTGTGTCTTTTAATGTGGCTGAAATATTTCAGATATTGGTTTTGAATTTGTTTGATTATGCCACTTCACCATCCTATGTTCTCAACAGTTCTTTCCAACTTTTCATCATATTATCATCAGTATCTTTGTATGCACATGTAGTATATTTGTTTCTGGGACCTGCTTGCATTTTTGCCACTTTTTCCCAATGTTTGGTACTGCAAGAGTTGAAGTTGTTAAATTTTTTTAACCCTTTTGTTTTAAGGCCAGAGATGCATCGGGCATATGATGCTAGGCTGATATTATTATAGACCATGACAGGTGCTGTAGTCAAAATCCTGCAGGCTGCCTTTACTTCCCAGGACATTTGCTGGTACCCATTGTGGGCTGGGTTGACCTGGGAGCCAGATTCAGTTTAGAAAAAAAAAATACCACTTCATATGGATTCGAACCTATGAGCTTTAGACTGGCAGGCAGGAGTCTAGCCACTGTGCTACCACTGCTGCCTACAGTGATGTTTGTGGCTGTAGGGAGTATCCAACACTTTATCTCACACCCTGGTTATACACTCTGTCAGGCTCCTTTTTACCCATCTCTTTGGTGTTATTCTTCCACCTATATTGATGTCTACCTTTTGCTCGCTTGCCTTCACCTGTACCCTCCAGCAGTTTTTTCCACCCCAAAACATGTTATGTTTTTTAAAGTGGCTGAAATAAAGGGACTCAGGAAATAATGACATCTAGAAGAAACCCTAAAATGAACATTGATGAGAGAGGCCAAATGTGCTGGACTGGATTCCTTTCATCATGTAAAAGGGATTACACAGGATTGAAGTGAATGGAGGAATAGACTGCGAGCCCTATGGGACATATAATGGCACAGTAGGACAATGATGATGAAATATTTTGCTTGTCTTTTTTTCTTCCCTCAACATCCCACTTTTCTTCTTTATCATCTTGTTTTTCATTCACCATTAAAAGGGTAGTTGGTACGTTGTTTTGTGATTTACAGTAGGGCTGCAATATTTGCCTTTCAGCCTAACACAACCAGTTTCATCAAACCTTTAATTAGTCAGCTTTTACAATATGTTTGTTAGCGGGCTGTGGGTCTATTTTTTTGCACTCCAGAATGGGCCTCAAGAACTCACAGAGGTAGCCCTGTTTTCATTCTGTCTTATCTAACTCACTGCTGTTTTTTTTTTTCCCCTTTAACATCATAGTATTTTTATGAGCAAACAGAATTTAAAATTCTCCCCTTGGCCCCATTGTGGGGAAACCAGAATAGACCCACTGCCAACCTAACAAGCCTGTCATACGAGTCAACTAATTAGGGACTTCCTTCAGAGTCAAAGTGCATCTGCTTGAGAGGCAAAAAACCAACAGTTTGCATACAAATTTGCCAGATATGTAAAACAGATGTGCAAACAGTTCTTAGGTTCTGGAGCAAGACTTAAAGTCCAGAAGTAGACAAACAACTAGAACTTTCTGCTGGAGTTTACAGCCGGTAAACACAAAGAAGAAGATACTTTAAAAAACTCCATGAAGAATTAGCCAAATCCTGCAGATGTTGTGAATCAATGTTATCAGATGTGATATTTTTTTTGCAAATAATTTGAGTGTTTGAGTTACGAAATTATATCATCGCAACACTCGACAGGTGTTTCTGATAATACACCATGGATCTTTAGTGCAGCAGTTAGCTGAAGTGATATTCACTGGTGATATAGCGCTGTCCAAACTGGCAGCATCTGGCCACAGGGACTCTCCCAAGATGGTAAGTATTGATTGTTTGTTGTTAGTGAGAAATGTCAATGTGTTTGTTGGTAGTGAGAAATGTCAATGTGTTTGTTATCAGTGAGAAGTTTCAATGTGTTTGTTATCAGTGAGAAGTCTCAATGTGTTTGTTATCAGTGAGAAGTCTCAATGTGTTTGTTGGTCAGTGAGAAAGTCTCAATGTGTTTGTTGGTAGTGAGAAAGTCTCAATGTGTTTGTTGATAGTGAGAAAATGTCAATGTGTTTGTTGGTAGTGAGAAATGTCAATGTGTTTGTTGATAGTGAGAAGTCTCAATGTGTTTGTTGGTAGTGAGTAAGTCTCAATGTGTTTGTTGATAGTGAGTAAGTCTCAATGTGTTTGTTATCAGTGAGAAGTCTCAATGTGTTTGTTGATAGTGAGAAATGTCAATGTGTTTGTTGATAGTGAGAAATGTCAATGTGTTTGTTGGTAGTGAGAAATGTCAATGTGTTTGTTGGTAGTGAGAAATGTCAATGTGTTTGTTGTTAATGAGAAGTCTCAATGTGTTTGTTGATAGTGAGAAAGTCTCAGAGTGTTTGTTGGTAGTGAGAAATGTCAATGTGTTTGTTGGTAGTGAGAAATAAATGTAAATGTGTTTGTTGGTAGTGATAAATGTCAATGTGTTTGTTGATAGTGAGAAATGTCAATGTGTTTGTTGATAGTGAGAAATGTCAATGTGTTTGTTGATAGTGAGAAATGTCAATGTGTTTGTTGGTGGTGAGAAATGTCAATGTGTTTGTTGATAGTGAGAAATGTCAATGTGTTTGTTGGTAGTGAGAAAATCTCAATGTGTTTGTTGGTAGTAAGAAATGTCAATGTGTTTGTTGGTGGTGAGAAATGTCAATGTGTTTGTTGATAGTGAGAAATGTCAATGTGTTTGTTGGTAGTGAGAAAATCTCAATGTGTTTGTTGATAGTGAGAAATGTCAATGTGTTTGTTGGTAGTGAGAAATGTCAATGTGTTTGTTGGTAGTGAGAAATCTCAATGTGTTTGTTGGTAGTGAGAAATGTCAATGTGTTTGTTATCAGTGAGAAGTCTCAATGTGTTTGTTGGTAGTGAGAAATCTCAATGTGTTTGTTGGTAGTGAGAAATGTCAATGTGTTTGTTGGTAGTGAGAAATGTCAATGTGTTGGTGGTGAGAAATGTCAATGTGTTTGTTGGTAGTGAGAAATTCAATGTGTTTGTTGGTAGTGAGAAATGTCAACGTGTTTGTTGGTAGTGAAAAAGTTTCAGTGTGTTTGTTATCAGTGAGAAGTCTCAATGTGTTTGTTATCAGTGAGAAGTCTCAATGTGTTTGTTGTTAATGAGAAGTCTCAATGCGTTTGTTGATAGTGAGAAGTCTCAATGTGTTTGTTCATAGTGAGAAAGTCTCAATGTGTTGGTTGATAGTGAGAAGTGTCAGTGTGTTTGTTGGCAGTGAGAAGTGTCAGTGTGTTTGTTGGCAGTGAGAAGTGTCAGTGTGTCTGTTGATAGTGAGAAATGTTAATCTGTTTGTTTATAGTGATTGCGGAAATAAGGGTATCAACAACAGACAGCTTGATGAGTGTTAACAGTGTTGCAGCTTGAGTCAGGTAAGGTTTTTTTTTCTTCTTTTTAATAGAGTGTCTCTGAAATAACGTAGACATAATTTCATTCTGTCTCCAGGGAATCCGAGAATTCCGACCCCCAAAGGAGTCTTTAGAGAAAACCCTGGAGAACACTAAGCCAAAGCGGAACTATGATCATCAGCAGGAATCCAGTAAGGCCCCAAGAGCCGGCACTAAATTATACGCAAGCCAGCCTGAAGACCCAGCAGTCTTGGCTGCAGCGGCTGAAGCTTTGAGCTCACCTTCAACAGGTTTGACATCCATATTATGTGCTTGTTAATATTTTTCTGTTCATTATCTGTTGTATTGAATATAGACAGAGTTAACCTAGTAATACATCTTAGACCAATTTATGGTGATTTTGACAGCAGTATAAGCATTTTGTCATTCAGAAATTAGTAGCAAACTATCTAGCTTGACCATAATATTTTTGAGCTGAAAACAGGACATCTCACTAATATTTTGAGGTGAAAATGGGACGTCCCAAGCAAGTCAGTTTAACCCCCTTCCCTCCCCCTTTTTTCCAAGGTCCTTGGGGCGAACAGGTTTATTATCCAACTGACAGGAAAATCAAAACCCGAACTATTGCTGCCGAGATATAAAAAAAAAAACAATATGCTTTTTAGATGCAGTGAGAAAAAGCGTTTTGCAATGTCAGTACATTTCAATCGTTAAAAGTACCCAAAATTATTAAATAACATCTACAGATATAACTGTAAGTGGATGTTCTGTTCTGGAGCTTATTCCGTCATTTTTATAAAACGTGAAAATTGGCACATTTTTGGGAGCACCAACAGGATGGACGGAGCACA
Organism: Candidula unifasciata; assembly: GCA_905116865.2. Taxonomy (NCBI): domain Eukaryota; kingdom Metazoa; phylum Mollusca; class Gastropoda; order Stylommatophora; family Geomitridae; genus Candidula; species Candidula unifasciata. Next base: position 41,441 of record CAJHNH020000350.1, read on the forward strand.
TCTAAATTAAACAGGACTGTCCAGGTGAAAGTGAGGCATATAGTCACCCTAAAAATGCTGAAAGTAAAAATTGGCTAGTAAAACCACATACACTATAAACAGAAGCTTGATGCCACAAATGTAACAAACAGTTGTGTCGAATTATTTTCTCACACAAATCTGTTCTTCTTGTGTCTTTAAATTATGTTTGTGACTTCTGCACGTGTTATCTCATGGAATGTTCCTTCATTGTTTTATAGATCACTTTTTGCAATCACTGTTCACAGAGGGTGCTCGTAGTCCCAGCAGTGAGGTGTGCTCTGGGGACACAGAACTGTCCAGCCCTACACAGAACTCCACTGATGAGGAAAAACTCATGGGAAGAGTACATCACAGGCTGGCCCCAGTAAGAGTTCCTCCTGTAGAGAACCCCCAGATGAGTTTTTCTTTGGAGAACAGGTTAGTATTTCTTTAAAGCAAAGTGTAAGAGCCTGTTTCTATGAAGTAAAGAAAATCCCAGAGCACTATGATTGGTTATATTAATCAAAACGTGCATTCCAATGTGAGACACAATTTGTTGTTGTTTTAAAGCCCCACCTTGGCTGTTGTCGGGTGCCATAATACAACCCCACCTATGTGTTGAACAGGGTTTCTGGCACCTGTCCCTGGGTGATCTTCATCCAAATGGTGGCACTTTGTGTCACCAGTTGTTTATCACTCGGTGTGATGTCCTCGTTGAGTTGAACTTCATCATCAGAACAGCATGAGTGTAAAGTAATACATTTCATTACAAGTGATGGCAACAGTAGAGCTGAAATCCCATGCTGTGATTATGAAAGACTTTTCTTAACTTGAGCGGGTCTTGCTAGTCACACTCATGATTGCCATGGGTTATAGTTTCCATGCCTATGTATAGCACCATACAACACTGGCATCTCCAAAGATGGAATGGTGCCAGTCAACCAGACCAGTACAATTGACGTACACTTGTAATGTAAAGTAATGAAGGATCTTTAGGCCATATGGTGATAAACTAATTTGTGTATATACCACTCAATGGGTGATGTGAACAGTATCATACCAGCTGCATTTCCTGCCTACGACATCTCCTGTTGGTAGTGTTGTAGAGTACTAAATACAACACAAACTGTGACGGGAGAACTTAACAGACAAGACAACAAAGCTTCTAAACAACCAGGGTCAACATTTAATGTATTTCTTGGATTCATGTTGAGGTTTTCCAACATAGTTTGGGTTGAGTTTGGGTTGAATTTAATTCTCCATTGGTAAAGACTTTGATCAAAACATTCGGTTGTATTTGTGCCTGTCCTCTATCCCTTTTATTGAGCTGTATAGCTTAGTTGCGTATCTTTTACAGAACTTTGCAGGACCAACCCCAACAGCCCCTGGCTGTTGTGTGGTTTTTCTAGGCAAATTTGCGTCCAGTAGTTTGCCATTGCTTTCTTTATACCACTGTCGAAACCAACGCAAGGGGCATGGCCCGCAGCTGGGATTGAACCCGGCTTCCCGGCATTACGAAGCGTTCACATCAACTTAGCCACAGAGCCGACTCATTGAGCTGTATATTCACATTTTATTTTGTATTTATCACTTAATTCATCAGGTCACTCAGTCAGTCTGTCAGTTAATCAAGCAATAAAACTTAATTTATTAGTTTGTTACTATCACTTTATGATTAGTGATTAGAAAGGATTATCATCACAGCACTCCGGACAGATCCATAGGTGCTCCGATCTCCTCCTCAAAAGCTCCACAAGTGTAAAACGACTGATGACGCCTGTTCTATGTTGGTTAATGAAACGTTTTGTCCCCTTAGTGAAGTGTTCATTTCTTGCAGCTCCAGGCTGCACCCCCATGTCCATCAGTCTAGACAGGGATTTGGAGTCATGTTCTTCGACTTGCTCCTCGGTACGGTAAGTGCAGCGCATGGCATTGATAACATCACTTCTGTCCAGTACTGTGTACTATCAGTTTGTGTACTGCAGTAGCGTAGTTGCTAGATGCTTGCCTGCCAGCCTCAAGTTCTTGGGTTTGAATCCATATTGAGTCAGAATTTTTTTCAAAATTGACCTTGCTGCCAGATTTGACCCAGTCTAAAATATATGGCAGGTAATGACCTGGGAAGTAAAGATGGCCAGTGTGATGTTGACCATGTCATCCACCAAAGCTGATTTCTCTAAAACATTGAACCTAGCATCATATATCTGATCCGTCACTGGTGTAACAAGGATTCTTTACTATCAGTTTGGACATGTTGTGTAGTAAGATGCTGGTTTTTAAAAAGTGACATTGACACACTGGACACACCATTTCTTGTATCATTTCAAGACCTTACCTAGAGGCCATCTTCAATGCCCTCGAATGCAGTGAAAATGACTACTCTGCATTGTTTGCTTTGTGCCTGCTGTACGCTATGGGAAAGAGTGAAGGTTGGTATCCTGTAATTACTTTTGGAGCTTGTGACAAGAGTTGAGTTGTTTCAGGAATTGACATCATAGCACTTGGGGCATTCCCATGTGTGCTCCGTATTCATCTTCAGAAGCCAGCGCAGAGTTTCAATACTGATGGTACCGGTCACAATCTGGTTATATGTACATCTTGCCTTTCCTCTGAGTGTAGTGAGCCGACCAGACCCTCTGGTTACACCCAGGTGCCTCATTTTCTCCAGGCCATAGTAATCCTGTTTTTCTACTGATTCTGTTGCTTGTTCCTGAAGGGCCTTGACCACATCTGCTGCCTTGTCATGTATCAATTCACCACCTAGTGGTGCAGATCCAGCCAATCTATCTGCCTGTTTATTACCCACAATGCTGGAATGGCCTGGAGGAAAGACCCAAAGTATGCTCACTACCTGTGACCTTCCCAGGGAAGCTTACCACTCTGCTCAAAGCATCCCTGCCTTCACCTTGTGACAAGTATGCCAGTGTATTACGGGTACATGAGGGAATAGAATAGAGAATACAGTGCAGATCTGATAAGAAGAACTCACCAGGGACCCAAAAAATGGTTCTTCTTATAAGAAAAATTCCTGGAGATAAATAAATAGTTTCTCACAACAGAATTTCACCACATCTGAGATCGACTGAAGCGGTCTGCACTTAGTAATACTGTAAAGGCCCCTTTTCACATCTTTGTTGCATAAGGGATATAATGCTAGAACTGTATTTTACATTCCAGTCAGAGCTTGATAGATCATGTTGTGAACATCACGCTGGCTACCTACTTCCCAGATCATTATGTGGTTCTCATTTTAGACTGGTGCAACCTTGGAGGACTGCCAGTTTAAGGGTTGGGGGGGGGGGGGGGGGGGGGGGGGGGGAGGGAACTGCCTTGATGCAGATTTGAACCCTAGATCGGGTCAGGGAAAAACCTTAGCTGAAAAAAATCCAGCCAATCTTGAACAAGTCCACCAGTGGCCTGGTGTGAGATAGTTGGGGCCTAGGTGCTTAAGCCCTTTGAGTGCTCCCTATGGCCCGGGTCCCCCCCCCCCCCCCCCCCCCCCCCCCCCCCCCCCCCCCCCCCCCCCCCCCCCCCCCCCCCCCCCCCCCCCCCCCCTAAAATTTTATGAAGCACTCTGCCCCTTCCTAATATGTATAAATGTTCTATTTTTAACATTTGTTTACATGTTCAAACATTTAATATTGATTCATATATACTTTTATATTTATTGGCCATTCAACAAACAATAAACAACAGTAATAATAATTATTATTATTGCAAATTAAACTAGGCCTCAACCGCTTGATCCTTTGCACCCTAAACTATTGTAAGGCCCACACACACTCACACACACACACACACACACACATGCTTTCTTCATGGTGGCATGCCTGCTGTGGTCTGCTGGGAGCTGAAAGAATGAAAAAGAAGACAAAGAAGCTATGACAAGGATTGTACTTACATGAACTCTCTGAAGGATACAAGTAATAAGCAAGACTATAAAAGTTATGGTGAGGGTCGATTGAAGTCCTGTGCTCAAGTGGCAGATCAGAGGCAGAAACAGAAGAGGAAGAAGATGTGTCCAAAAAATATGCTTTGGTATTTTAAAACAGATGAAAGTTTATGACTTGTGTACAGGCACATAGTGAGCATAGTATAATGTACATACACATACATTAGTGAAGAATAGAATGACTTGGCGTGAGTTGGTTGAGGGCCTATGCTCCATTCTGGGTTAGAAAGGCAGAAGAAGAAGACATGCATCTCTCTCTCTCTCTCTCTCTCTCTCTCTCTTTCTCTCTCTCTCTCTCTCTCTTTCTTCTCTCCCTCCCTCCCTCCCCCTCACCCTCCCTCCCCCTTTCTCTTCCTGTCACCTACCTGTTATTAAACATTACTTGTATGTATGGGTGTGTATGTGTTTGTATGTATGGGTGTGTGAACTAGAGAACCCTGTATATTATTTAAATGTGTAATACAATGAATATTTGCAGGAATATCCCAGAATCTGCTTGACAGTGTTTTGATGCCAACAGAGAGATCTGATGTAAGTTAGAACAGTCATCTTTGAAAAGAATCATTTTTTTTTTCTCTCCTGCTTTTCCACCATCTTTGTTCTTATTCAACTCTACTTCATGCCCTGCCAAATCTTCTTTCATTTTTACAGCTTATCACTGTTGGAACTGGCCATATACCTTTGTTGGTTCCAGGCCACATTTTTGTTGGAAAAAAGAATAGACCTACTTACTGCCCCCTAAAAAGCATGTTGTAAAAAGAGACCAGTTAGGGGTGATTCATTCGAAGTTGGATTGAAGTTTCCTGTGAAGTTAGAGTGCATCTGCCTGAGAGGCAAGGAACCAACAGTCTGCAAATGAATAAGCAAGATTTGTAAAATGAAGGTGAATCCAAAAGTTCTGAAAACAAGACCAAAATCCATAACTCGATGAACAACCAGAACTTTCTGCTAGAGTTTACAGCTGATGAATGCTAAAAAGAGGAAGATATTTTTTTAACGTATAACATCATTACATGAAAAATCATAGGCCTATACAATTTCATATAACATGTGTCCCGTGGTCATGAAAGGATTTAGAGTTACAAGAATTAGAAATTGAGTCTTCCAAGGGGCCCTAAAGGAAGGAAAGAATAGTAAATATGTGGCCTAGCCTAACATGTCATAAGAAGTGATAAAGAAGGGTTGGACTTGGTATTGACTGTCTCATCCTGTAGAAGGCTTCTACCATGAAAGCCAACTACTAACTTTGACCAAGTCTAAAAAGGAAACAGGAAAACTCAGCGTACCAAGTTGAGGGCGAGGCTCTTCTGTAAGACCTATAAAGCAGTACATGGTTTAATATGGGGAGAATGTGGAGTAAACTGTAGGAAAGGGCAACAGATAGGATGACTTGCTGTGGGTTTGTTGAAGATCCACACTTCAATGAGGGATATCTCTATGTGGGTTTCAGGGCTCCATTTGGGCAGAGGATGGGGGAAAGGGTGTTGGGGGTGGAGATAAGACTCACTGTCCCTCAACCAGCAAGTTGTGATAGGTAACTGGGATTTGCTAAAATTGAACGTGTTGAAAGGTACAGATATGGCAGACTAGTTGTAAACCATAACACAGTGTACCAGCTACTCTGTGGGTTAATGCGGAAGAAGAAGAAGAAGAATGAGGTATAATGGACAGAAGAAAAAGAAAGTGATACAGGCCTGACGCCAGTAAAAACGTGAGCCGTCATGTGAGATCTGTGGAAAGCCAGTGGCAAATGCTGAAGCTGAGTTGAGTCAAGAACCAATATAACAGAACTTGAGACATTCCCATATAGTCTGTGTCCTTATTGTCAGCAGCCAATGAAGAGCTAAAGTTAGAAGTAACTATGTCTTCTAGTGGTTTCTGGGGTCTAACGGGGGTGGGGGGGGGAGGGAGGAGATAAACCCACTGCTCCTTCTAACAAGCATGTTGTAAAAGTTGACTAAGTAGGGGTGTTTCCTTCGAAGTAGGAGTGCATATGCCTGAGAGGTGAGGAACCAACAGTCTGCATACAAAGCCTGATCTGTAAAATGGATGTTCTTGCAAAACTCAAGTTCTGGAACAAGATTAAAGTCCAGAAGTGGACGATCAACCACTGTAGTTTATATCTGGTGAACAACAAAAGAAGAAAAAGAAAAGTGATTACATTTGGAAATGTGTTAACTGTATATGGCAGTAATAAAAGCTTCCATAGGATGAATATCAGAGTCACATACTGTTCTGGTTTCTCTTGTCCCTGTGTCTAGTGTAAAGAATACTACAATCTGATTCTTGTGGAGCGTTTGATCAGGATAATTGAGTTGGCCTGTCAGTCAGGTAAAACTTTTTTTGACTTTGTTGTCATTGTCAACCTTATCATCATCATCATCATCATCAGTATCACATCCATCATCTGGATCTACACACCTGGGCACGCAAGAGTAAATTGTAATGAAAGAGCTGACCAGCTGGCAAGTAATGCACCAATGCAAATGGGAAAAAACATGGACAGAGCTGATATCATCAACGCCATACGGATTAGGTTGAGAGATAATGGCGAATCACGGCCGCTAACACAACTTCGTGACTGAGTAGTTGAGCTGAGTTGTTGGGGGTTGGACACACTGACTCCCTAAAAAAAAAGATGTTATAAAAGGCAACTAATTAGGGATTTTCCCTCCAAAGTCAGAGCACATCTGCCTGAAAGGTGAGGAACCAACAGTCTGCATACTTCTTCTACTTCTTTGTGTTCAGTTTCATATGCTCAGACAGACCATTACGTGGGTTGCCTCTTTGAACTCACATGTCAGCAGCATCATGATTCCCCATAGCTTGCTCTACACACTTTGCTCTTGAGGCCAGGTGTCTTTTCAATGTTGTATGTAGAGTGGGCAGGTCTGCAGAATGTGCTCAGGTGTTTGTGATCCTGTTTGACAGGCACACTGTGGGGATTGTACAATCTTTATTTTATGCATGTGGTAGTTGAGCCTGCAGTGTCCTGTTCGTAGATGGAAAATTTTTGTATGTTGCTTTCTGTTAAGTCTGTTGATGGGGTCTTGTGGATGTTTACTATTAGTTTGTTCTCTCCACAGTTCCTTTTATTTTCCCTCGATAAGTGTTCTAATTTCTGGTAATGACAATAAATGGGTGTGTTGTTTCTCCTGTTTTCAATTTTGTGCAAGTCTGTCTGCTAACTCATTTCCTGATATGCCGCAATGAGCCGGGATCCACTAGGGAACGATTTGATTGTTTTCTGCGAGTCTGTTTAACTGGCGGATCAGTTCTCTCTCCATGTTGTCTCGTGGATCCCTCTGAGTCGCCTAGAGGACTGACATTCAGTCATAAAGAAAAAAGAATTTAGCTGTTTTTAATTTTTCTTTTCTCAAGCACTTTGGCTGAATCAATAAATGCTTGCTGCTCTGCTCTGAAGTTTGTTGAGAGTCTTCCGTAGGTGCATAACGTTTCTACTGTGGTCCCATCTTGCAGCATGATGACTGATCCAGCTTACATTCTTCAGCCTGGAATTGTTGTTGTGACTGTATAAAGCTGTAGGTCTATGCTGTATGCCTGGATCATTTCCCACGTTGAAGGATCTTTAAAAAGGATGTCACTGTTTTTTGCGTAGTACAGTTTTGATAGATGGTGAAAGCTTTTTCTTTTCAGTCGGTTTTTAGTTAAGTTGTTTGCTATTCTGTGCATGGAGTTCATGCATTTACATTTTTCTGCTAGGTAAGCACCTTTTCTCCCCTTCGAAGGCTCAAGCTCTGGGGGCCAGAAGTTGCCTTCAGCTCACTAATTGGTGTGCTTCTCATACCTCCAGTGAGGATTCTGAGACCAGTGTTCTGTATTTTGTCCAGTTTGTGTAGGTTTCATTTTGCTGCAGTGGAGTACGCTCCCATGCCATACTCCAGTTTTGGTCGTACGTATCCTGTGTATACTTGTCGTACAGTGTTGGCATCTGGGCCCCAGCTTGTTCCAGTAAGTTTCTTCACAAGTTTGAGCCTCAGGGTAGCTTTCCTTTGGGTGTCTCCAGTGTGGAATTTGTGTGTGCCTTTTGTCGAAATTTACTCCCAGATATGTGGGGTTATCCTCTGTTGGAAGGATGTTGCCTTCTAGGAACAGATCAACTTGTTCTATCTTTGTGGACAGAGAGAAGAGACGTCTGTATACAGGTAAGCTAGATCTGTTAAATGGATGTATGCACAGAACAAGAGTTCTAGAATGCTAAGAAGAAGAAGAAATATCCAAATGGCTTGACCACATGGTATATTTAGTCATAATCAGAACAAGAACAAACACCTGATCTGAGACTCTGTTGATTGTGTGAGATGAAAAGCTTTGATTATCAGCATTTATCAGCATGTCACACAGTGATAGTTTTCATATATAGAGTCACCTGTGCACTTTCCTAGTGAATCCTGTGTGTTTTCAGGAACCAAAGTCCGGCTTGCAACTCTGGAGATAAGCATCAAGTTACTCAACCAGCTGGTCAACAGTTCCGACAGGTCCTACCTGCAGGACCGACACCTGGCATGTATAGAAAATGCTAGAGAATGCTGTACCCAGCAGCTAAGGAACTTTTATAAGGTATGTACAGGCTGGCAGGCAAACTGCAACTTTTCTGAACAATTATCCATAAATAATTTCTTTCCTTCATTATATTTATTTTGTCGGGAAATTTCTTTGAATGCACTCTGAATTTCCCATTGTCATTTCCCAAGTGGGAGTCGACGTGGCGGAGTGGCTAGATGCTCGCTGCTGATCGGAAGGTCGTGGGTTCGTTCCCTGGTGGAGCCGGAGTTTTTAAAAAAATGACCTTGGCTTCCAGGTTGACCCAGCTTTGAGTGGGTACAGGGTGCAGTCCTGGGAAGTAAAGGTGGCCCGCATGATGCTGATCACATCACCCACCTTGTGCTGATTGGTCTATAAAATATAGGTCTAGCCCTACATGCCATATACACCTAAAGGCGTGGAAAAGGGTCCTTTACTTTTACTTTTTTACATTTCCCAAGTTGTTTAAGTATGTGTTTACTATTCTATTTTGTATTCTCTGCATTCTTATCTCATTTTGTTCTCTGCTGTACTGCAGGTTAAATATCTTGCTGACTGGAATGAGTGACTGTGTCTTGCCGCAACTCACACTAGCTAGTACTTTTTCAATTCATGAATTGTTATTTTTCCTTGCCAAGTATCTCCTTTGTTTGTTAACCTCCGTCACATTAATGCTACTATTTCTCCTCCATTTTCATATCCTATGTTTTCTCTGTATGGATTCCTGGGCCTTATTTTGGGGAAATCAAGAATAGACCGACTGCCTTCCCAACAAGCATGTCGTAGGAATGAGCTAATTGGGAATTTCCTTTGAAGTCGGAGTACATCTGCCGACGCGGCAAGGAAACAACCAACTGGACACAAATAAGCCAGTAAAATGGATGCAGCCAGGACTTTTCGCCGGTGCTTACAGCCAGTGAACAAAGAAGAATGATCTTATGTAATTAATTAACATCACCAGTAATTCTCTGTTTGTTACCCTGTATCTTGTTAATGCCACTAGTTGTAGCAGTAGATTCCATTGTCTTCTCTCTTCTCATATAATGGCTAAGGAGTGTTCAGGATGAGTTTATTGTATGGTATGACCTATTTTAGAATGTTTTTTATGATTTGTGATTGTAACCTGTATATTTTGTGTAATATTCTGCTGTCCGACCACAGTTCTTTCTATAACTGCATCCTGTCCAATATTTGGGATAGGCAAGATTGTCCGTTTAGCTCTGAAGTTTTGTGTGTGCTTCTGGCAGTGATTTGCTAAATCAGTTTTCCCATGTGAACTGAGTCTACAGTTTTGCTGCCTAAGCTGCTGAGTTACATGTTTGGTGCAGCACTGTGAGCTGTGCATTTCATGTAAAATACTTCTTCCATCAGAGATAGTGTTCAGTTTTGGTGGTGACTGTTGGTGTTGGCATCTCTGCTGCAACCTTATGCATTTTCTGGATTTTGCCAGCACTGATTGTATATTCACTAGTTTTTAAATGGAATAGTGAGAGGCATTTCATGCGATTTTCACTGGCACAAGAACGGAGCAACTACGGGTCGACCTATTTGCTGTGAAGTTGAAACCATGACACTCCTTGGTATGGCATACATTTTGCTGTTTTTATTTGTATTCTCAGAGTGAAGAGATTTTCTTGGACATGTTTGAAGATGAATATAGAGAGATGAAGGTAAATTATATTCATTTTATTCTGTTTTTTATTTTGTTGGCAACTGTTGGTTTATCCTGTTCCTGATTGAGTGACCAACTTACTTCTCCATCCATGCTATCCCTGAACCTTCAAATATCTTGGCTCCCACATATGCAACGATGGCAGCTGCACCAAAGAGATCAAGACAAGACTTGATATGGCAACAGCCACGAACAAATAAGAATCTGGAATGACAACATCAAGAAATGGACAGGACTAAGTTATCATACACTTATTCATCATGCGGAAGACAGCGAAAGATGGCAGGTTTTATGTTCTAGTGCTTCCATCGATAGACCTCCATGATCTCAATGGGTCAAGGGTTGTGTTATGTTATGCTATCCCTGAAGGTTTGACTCTCTTGCTACACAAGAAGTTACATTTTGTAAACTAAACAAACAGGTCAAATCCAGATACTCTGTTCAGCCTCCCAACAAAAGTTACAATTAGAGCACCCATATGGCTACACCAGTCACAGGGGCTTAGTCTGGAGAACAAACTCAAAATATACATCAGCAGCATTTTAAGAGACCAAACTCAGAATGTACATCAGCAGCATTTTAAGAGACCAAACTCAGAATGTACATCAGCAGCATTTTATGAGACCAAACTCAGAATGTACATCAGCAGCATTTTATGAGACCAAACTCAGAATATACATCAGCAGCATTTTAAGAGACCAAACTCAGAATATACATCAGCAGCATTTTAAGAGACCAGACTCAGAATATAAATCAGCAGCATTTTAAGAGACTAAACTCAGAATGTACAGCAGCAGCATTTTAGGAATGCTGTTATACAACCATGAGTTGGAAATTAACAGCGAGAATTAAATGTAAGCTAGGAAATAAATGTCTAAAGAATAATATTTTGACCAAACAAGACTACAAATTAAGAACTGAGAGAGAAAACAAAAATGTTGATTCTGGTATATATTAATAAAGAAGGAAAATGGAGATGGATTGGATATATTTGCAGAGTGCCTCATTTTGGCAAGGACAGCTCTCTGGTGAATGGCAAATAGAAAAAGAAAACTGGGATGACCTGAGGAAACCTGGAGAAGAACAGCGGAAAAAGAAATGAAGAAATGTAAAACGTCATGGGATACCATGGGCAGACAAGCAGCGAACCAGCAGCAATGGAGGTCACTTGTGAATGCCTGATATGTCAACAATGACATGAAGAGGATTTAGATAGATAAGAACCCTGTCTGGGTTTTAAAGCTCCATTTTAGGGAAACAAAAATAGACCCACTGCCCCATAACAAGCATGTTGTAAATCTGTCTGTCTGTGTCGGTCTGTCTGTACTAGATTTAATTGCCCGACTCTCCTGGGACAGTAAAAGTCTTATTCTTCCATCCTCTACCTCATCTTGGTCTATATCAATTTTTGTCTAACCCAATATGCCTAAGACGGGGGAAAGGGGTCCTTTACTTTATTTACTTTTCAAGCATTATTAAGGTTTGTTTATAAGTTTAATTTCTACATATTTTGCAATCATTTGCTCTTCAGAAATTGTGCAATCTTTTTTTTATTTTGTTTTCCATGCAGACTCGGCCATTAAACGTTGAATACCTGATGCAGGACGCCTCTATACTTCTCCCGCCCACCGGCACACCTCTCACAGGAATAGATTTTAACAAGCGCCTCCCATGCGGAGAAGTGGAGAGAGCTCGAAGAGTGAGCAAAGACTGTATGATTGAGGATGTTGATGGTGGTTGCATGACTGCGTGAATTATTTTCTTTGCCTAATTCAGCACTTTTAAGGGTTTTTGTTGTTGTCTTTTTCTCCCTGCGTTTGTCTTCATTTAAGTCTAAATTGTGTTTACTCCCACCTCTATTCTTCTTTCTTTCTTTCTTTCTTTCTTTCTTTCTTTCTTTCTTTCTTTCTTTCTTTCTTTCTTTCTTTCTTTCTTTCTTTCTTTCTTTCTTTCTTTCTTTCTTTCTTTCTTTCTTTCTTTCTTTCTTTCTTTCTTTCTTTCTTTCTTTCTTTCTTTCTTTCTTTCTTTCTTTCTTTCTTTCTTTCTTTAAATTATAATAAACACACATTGTTTGAATTGATCATAAGCACCAGATGTTGCACGACCAAGATTCACCATTGATCTTCTTGGTGTTTAAGAAGAATATTTCTGCACCTACCCATCAGTAGATGGAAGCCCTTTTTTATCGTTTCAGAATGTCAATGAATCTGATTTTATGTGTTAAAATTCAAGTCTTCCAAAATATTCCCAGCTTAAACAACTGACTGACCAACAAATTAACCATCAGACCGACCAGCTGAGCAGTCAAACAAACATTTTACTAAACCACCAACCAGCTAGCTAGCTGGTCAACCAACTGACCAACCAGTCAACAAAACAAACAACCTACCAGCAAACTAACCACTTAGCCAACCAGCGACTTACCCAATCAACTAACCAGCCACAAACCCAACAGCCAACCACCAAACTAACCACTCAGCCAACCAGCGACTTACCCAATCAACTAACTAGCCAGAAACCCAACAACCAACCAGCAAACTAGCCAATCAGCGACTTACCCAGTCAACTAACCAGCCAGAAACCCATCAACCTACCAGCAAACTAGCCACTCAGCCAACCAGCGACTTACCCAATCAACTAACCAGCCACAAACCTATCAACCTACCAGCAAACTAACCACTCAGCCAATCAGCGACTTACCCAATCAACTAACTAGCCAGAAACCCAACAACCAACCAGCAAACTAACCACTCAGCCAACCAGCGACTTACCCAATCAACTAACTAGCCACAAACCCAACAACCAACTGTTTATGAAGCTTCTTATAATCTCTAATCTATAATCTCCTACAATCTCACATGAATGCATGCGTGTCTTTGGCTACTCTCCTCATTACTATCTATGTCAGTACTGTATGTCATTTTACACTAGTGGAGCTTTTGAGGAGGAGATCGGAGCACCTATGGATCTGTCTGGAGTTTTGTGATGATAATCCTTTCTAATCACTAATCACTTATAAGCATTGTGCTGATTTTCTTATATTAGTCTGTATGAAGACACTATTTAAATATTGTGTTGTTCCTTATAGTAATCATAAACATATTTTTGGTTTACTGCCAGGCTATTCGGGTATTCTTTATGGTGCGAGACCTTTCTCTGAGGCTGATGCATGAAATGGAGACACAACTACCACTCACCAAAGAAGAAGTGTGTATTAAAACAGAGGATGTGCTGGACTTGAGTGAGTTATGTTTAAAAAATGTTTTTTCTTTATTTATGAGGGATGTTTAATGTATGGCTTAGGCATTGCAACATCCTGTAAACAGAACGCAAGTAACTTTATAGCATAATTCTTCTGTTTGCAATATGTCATAGATATTATGGACCTAACACTTCCTGTGTGGATTCCGGGACCCTATTATAGGGAAAACAAGAATATACCCAAAAGCATGTCATAAGAGTCGACTAATTGGGAGCTTTTTTTCGAAGTCGGAGTGCATCTGCCTGAGAGGCAAGGAACCAGCAGTCTGTATACAAATGAGTCAGATCTGTAAAATGGATACACACACAACACTTCAGGTTCTGGAACAGGACTGCAGTCCAAAAGTGGATGAACAACCAGAACTTTCTGCCAGTTTTAAGCAGGTGAAGAAGAAGAAGAAGAAGAATATGTACCTAACACAAATACCATATGTTTTTCTATGTAATTGGTCTGTGCTGTGTATCTAAGAGGAACTGCAGAAACCTCTCCAGAATGACTATTCATTAGGTTATAGAAGACCTGTATGTTACTGTAATTTGTTTTAGAGAGGATAAAGAAAAAGAAGAACAGAAGGAAAAAGAAGAAGAACCACAGCAACAAGATGAAGAAGAAGAAGAAGAAGCCAGAGCATCAGATTAAGAAAATGATTGCAAACCTAACTTTCTGATATCATCTGAAACCCAACATTTTAATATTTAAAAAAAAATTTTTTTTTTGGACAAAAGAAACACTGTTGAAATAAAACACAGCTTCAGCAAAATAATCTGTTACATTGTGATAGCAGTTAATCTGAATGTAAGTATTGTGTAAACATGTTGACACAAACAAGTAGTTGTTAAATAGCATGTGTTTATTTCTTGCTCTATTTGTGCCTGACATTTTCAACTATTGAATTGATTTTTGTTTTTGTTTTTACCAGACAACAGTGACTTGATTGCATGTACAGTTGTTAATAGAGAGAGGTAGGTAGTTACTGAGGAATATGTTACTTGTCTTCATGTCTCTGGTCATGAAATAATCTCTTATTGTCTCTTACAATTATTTCTCATAATTTTGGTGTCATTTTTTGGGGTTCAGAAGTATGTAGTAACCAGAGCTCACCTGCGGATCTGAAGGTCATAGATTCGAATCTGAACGGAGCTGTTTTTTTTTTTTTTACTTTTCAGAAATGACCCTGGCTCCTGGGTCAACCCAGCCTAGAATGGGTAGCAGGCAAAGTCCTTGGAAGTAAAGGGTCCCCGGCATGATGTAGACATGTAGACCACATGATCCACCGCCGATTAGTCGATAAAATATAGGTCTAGCCCTATATGTCCAGTGGGAGCCACGGTGGTGAAGCGGCTAGATGTTTGTCAGCGGATCTAAAGGTTGTGGGATCAGGTCCTGTCAGATCCAGGCTTTAAAAAAAAAAAAAGGTCTTGGCACCGTGGCTCCACCCAGCCTTAAATGGATATCAGGTAAAGTCCTGGGGAGTAAATATTTTTTTATCAGTGACTGCCGTTATACAGAAGACCTTTGTGGCTTAGGAGTTGCAAACGCAGTTCATAATTCTAAAATACCTGATTGAATTTAGCTGCTGGTGATTTGACAGCAGACCACTTTGCATTGATTTTGACAGTGGTATGGGGTGGTCACTGTTCAGAAGCAGTTGTAAAATACTGAATGTAAAATATCCTAGTGAAGCAATAAACAGCCAACAGGTTTTGGGGTTGGCAACTGACTGCAGCAACACCAGTTGACACTGTTATTAAGACATCCATACATAAGTATGAGTACCAAGAAACAGCTTATAAACAGCATATTCATTGCAACACTGTGCTACGGGTGCCAGACTTGGACATTATCAAACGCTAATCTATGTAAAATGAACACCTGCGAAATCCGGCATTTGTCCATGCCCAAGGATATCTGCAGTATCCTGCATGTCTCCATTGCCAAGGATATTTCCAGTATCCAGCATATTTCCATACCCTAGGATATTTCCAGTGTCCAGCATATTTCCATACCCTAGGGTATCTCCAGTTTCCTGATATTTCCATGCCCAATGATATTTCCAGTATATTTCCATGCCCAATGATATTTCCAGTATATTTCCATGCCCAAGGATATTTCCAGTTTCCTGCATATTTCCATACCTAAGGGTATTTCCAGTTTTCTGCATATGTCAAAACCCAAGGATATTTCCAGTATTCTGCATATTTCCATACCTAAGGGTATTTCTAGTTTCCTGCATATGTCAAAACCCAAGGATATTTCCAGTATCCTGCATATTTCCATACCTAAGGATATCTCCAGTGTCCTGCATCCACTTTCATTCTGTATCATCCCTGCATTTTGTTTCTGAAGCCGTGCCTTCTCTTACTGTTCGTTAGGAACCATGGCAGATGTAATAAACCTTTAAATCCTGGGAACCTGAGTGTCTTGGGTTTGAAGAGCACTGGGACGAAAACAAATTGATCTGGCTCACCAGTTGATCCAGGCTTAAAGGCTACCATGTATTAATAAAGTAACAGAAAATGTATTGATCAGCACTCATAGAAAGATGTAGAAAGATGGAAGAACTTCTTTCTGCTTCTTTCTATGAGTGATGATCAATACATTTTCTGTTACTTTATTAATAAATAATATTTAACGGCCTCAAGGGTTTCCCCTCTGTTTTTTTATGTTAAGAGTACCAGAATTTTCCTGTGGCTGACATGATGTTGACCTCATTGTCCATTGAGTGCTGAGTGGGCTATGAAAAATATGAGTTCAGTATCATTTGCGTGATGTGCTCTGGCATGAAACTTACTTAACTTTACTGGGGGAAGGAGGTATGCTTCATTATATATTTCAGCTGTTCATAAAGTGATATACATCTCTGTATTATGAAGAAGTCTTCAAAGCTCTATATTTACACAATACTGTATTCTGATGGTCTAAATTGGCACAGTGAAGAATGTTTTCGCTGACACAGCAAGATTCCAGATTACAGTTTACGAATGTATACTGGGGCTGATGTTATTAAGATGCCTGTTATATTTGGTTTCATTAGTCATAAAATAATTTGATTATGTTTTACTCTGACAGTCGCAAGCAGGAACGGAGATTTCTGGTCATTGATCCTGTCCAGCTGATTCTGGTGGAGCCAGACTCCAAACGTCTTGGCTGGGGAGTGGTCAAGTTTGTTGGATTCCTACAGGTGAATGTTAGCTGCATCCAGATAGAGAAGATTAGCTGTTAGTGGGTTTTATGTTTGGTTTACCTCAAGGGAAGGTTCCCCACTAGACAGTAAAAAGTGCTAGATGAGTCCCAAGGAACACGTCATATATTCATAGGTTTCTATCTAGAAGCCCAGTAAACACAAGATAAGCCGATTGTACATCTCTCTTTGCTACCCCTTGGGCCTCTGATGCTAAACTCCCCTGGGACTGAAAGAGTTAAGGCTAGCAAAGTTTTAGCTGCCTTGTTTGAATGATCAGAGTCATCTTAAAACATCTAGCAAAGTTCTAGACATGACTTACATGAATGATCAGAGTCATCTTAAAACATCTAACAAAGTTCTAGACATGTCTTAAATGAATGATCAGAGAAATAAAAAAAAAATCATCTAGCAAAGTTCTAGACATGTCTCACATGAATGATCAGAGAAATCTTAAAACATCTAGCAAAGTTCTAGACATGTCTCACATGAATGATCAGAGAAATCTTAAGACAGTTGGGACTTCTTCTTCTTCTTCTTCCTTATGTTCACCGGCCTTAAACTCAGGCAGAAAGTTCAAGTTGTTCATCCACTTCTACACTTTAGTCATATTTCAACATGTCAGTTTTGCATGCACATGTGCTTTATAGAGAGCTTATTTTTACGCAGACTGTTGGTCCCTTGATTCTCAGGCTAATGCACTCTGACTTCGAAGAAAACCTCTAATAAGTCGGCTCCTACGCCATGCTTGTTAGGGAGGCAGTGGTTCATTTCCCCACCATCCGCAATAGGACCCTGGAACCCACAGGGGGAAACAGCTGGGATAGTTCTGGGTGTCATATGAAAGTGAACAATGAAATAACACAGCTCTAAAGTGTCAGAAAGCCTGAAGGATCTGTGAGCTGTTTAAACTACATTTGGGGGGGCTGTGGTAAAGCAGTGGCTAGCATGCTTGCTTGCTGGCAAGGCGGTCATAATGAATTCAGGTCTCCATTGAGGTGGGAGCTGTAAAATTACACCTTGTCTAAAGTTGGTTCTGGCAGGTAGAGGCAGGTACAAGGTAAAGTGCTGGGAAATAAAGGCAGCCTAAGTGATTTTGACCACATCACCCACCAAGTGCCGATTGGTCTAAAATATCGACCTAGCACTATATGCCTAACACACCTGAAGATCGGGGGTTAAAAGGGTCCTTGTGCAAGCCGAGGCAGCCGGCTTTACAGTGACCCCATCACCCCTTGAGTGTCGATCGGTCTAGGCAAATAAAGGGGCTAACAGCTTGTGCTCAGTGCACTCAAAGGTGTAGAAACATGGACATTTACTGTTACTGTTCCCTCAAAGTGGCAATTTCGAATCCGCATCCAGGCAGTATTTTGAAATTGACATCATGGCGGCCAGCCAGTAAATGAGATGAAGGTCATGGGTTTAAGGCAGAATTTAAAAAAAAAAAAAAAAAAAAAAAACTGACTTGGGCTCCAGGTTGACCAGAACTAAAATTGGTACCAGGAAAATGTCCCAGGAAGTATAAGCGGTTGGTGTAATGTAGACCAGATCACCTGTCAGATGCCGATTGATCTAAAAAAAAAAAAATAAAACTGCGGCCAGCACCCTTTTCTCGATATCCCAGAGACTTTGAATAGGTTGTTTACTTTTTCTTCTGATGTTGTTCTTGATGTTCTTCTCATATCATCACGAGTCAGCAGGTCCTTCACTGTACGTCGCTCTCATCACAGCATGACGTAATGTCTCTTTTTCTCTAGCCAGTGCTTCAGCCCTATGTACTTTCATAGCCAACGCATCTTCAGTGTCCATCATTCACCTTTGCTGAGATCTGCCAGTGCCTCATTTTTCAGAAACTGCATTCTCCAGCATCGCTCTCTCCATGTTACCAGTTAACATGACATTCAACATGGCCAAAATACCTCAGCTTTTGGGACAAGATGTTGTTTATAAGCCAGTTTTCCTCTATGCTGAAATCATGCAGGATGGCATTGTTTGTCATCTTTTTGGTCCATGGGATTCACAGAAGTTTCCAGAGGATGTCATTTCATCTCATATCATCATCATCATGTGCCCTGCAGACTGGCGGAGGCGTTCATGCATCTCCACAGATCATGATCCCTGGTTGCCTGGAACAGCTCTCTTGATGATATCCCTCCAAACCATCGTTTTAGCCCATCCAGCATCATCTTTCTTAGTCTGTCTCTACCCCCTTTTTCCACTAATCTTTCCAGTTGTCACAATGTTCTCCAATGTCTCTTCTCTCTTTGTGTGGCCATAAAACAGTGTTTGTCTCTTTCTTATCGTTGTATATAGAGATCTACTTTCATTAGCTTCTCTCGAGCAATTTCATCTCTTATACCTACAATAAACATTTCTGCTTCACTTCAACAGGACGTAGAGGTGTCTGGAGACAAAGATGACAGCAGACTCCTACACATCGTAGTCCACAAGCCGCAGTCATCGGTGCATGCCAAGCCTATCCCCATCCTGTCAGCCCGCTTTGTCTTTGATGACCACATCCGCTGCATGGCTGCCAAACAGAGGCTCATCAAGGGCAGGCAGAGAGCCAGGCAGCAGAAGATGTCCACCATTGAACGTCTGCTGGACATCTCGCAGACTGAGGAGCGTGGTCACTTCTCTCGATCTGGACCCATTCCTGGTTAGAATGTTTATGTTTGTATCACTTTTATTTGGTTTATGTTTGTATCACTTTCAGTTGGTTTATATTTGTATCACTTTCATTTGGTGTATGTTTGTATCATTTTCATTTGCTTTATATTTTTGAATCACTTTCATTTGGTTTATATTTCTACCACTTTCACTTTGGTGTATGTATCACTTTCATTTGGTTTATGCTTGTATCACTTTCATTTGGTTTATGCTTGTATCACTTTCATGTAGTTTATGTTTGTATCACTTTTATTTGGTTTATGTTTTTATCACTTTTATTTGGTTTATGTTTTTATCACTTTTATTTGGTTTATGATTGTATCACTTTCAGTTGGTGTATGTTTGTATCACTTTCATTTTGTTTATGTTTGTATCACTTTCATTTGGTTTATGCTTCTATCACTTTTGTTTGGTTTATGGGGTGCAGACGCGCTGAACCACACTCAATGTTGTACTGGGACCAGGGCTCATATTGGTCGAGACCTATCTGTGCCTCTCTCTGAGTTCGTCCTAGAAACAGGTTCCAAACCAGAGGGCTAACTAAGATAGGGGAAACAAAAAGTAAAGGTCCCTTTTCCAGGCTTTCAGGCATATAGGGCTAGACCTATATTTGTATAGACCAATTGGCACTTGGTGGGTGATGTGGTCAGCATCATGCCGGCCAACTTTACTTCCCAGGACTGCACCTGGTACCCACTCAATGCTGGGTCGACCTAGGAGTTAAAAAGTCTGGCTCCACCAGGGAGTGAACCCAAAAGACTAATATAAGTAGGATCACATTTTCTTTGAAGTCTAAGCTGCATCTACTTGAGAGGCAAGGAACCAACACTGTGTACGTAAATTAGTTACAGTCAAGGTCTCCTGATAGACTATCGAATTTCCAGTGTTACTGTCTAGTCTGTATCTCTAGCGTAGTTGGCTAAACCGGATTGCGCGGTGAGCGGGTGACGAACTCCTTATGGTCTGGGTTCACTCCTGGGTGTGGGCAGAAAAGCCACATTTCTCCCAGATTTACGGTATTTAAAATGGAATCAAGGCCAAAAGGTTGCAATATCCATAATACTGAGCCTAAGGGTTAACAACTCATGGCTTCTGGATACTATAACAAAACAAAAAACAAACAAACAAAACAGTATGTTCATTTTATCAGTTGTTTAAATATTACTGAATAATTTAATGATCTCATAGCATTCTTGTTTTCTAAATTCTAGCTTCTGTGTTTTCTTTTTCAGTAGCAGTTTTATAAATATTGCTGCATCAGAATCAAATGTTTTCTTTGCATTTTTTATTGTCTAAATTATAATGTTTATATATTTTTTATTGTCTAAATTATAATTTTTTATTTATTTTATTGTCTAAATTATA
Organism: Candidula unifasciata; assembly: GCA_905116865.2. Lineage (NCBI taxonomy): Eukaryota > Metazoa > Mollusca > Gastropoda > Stylommatophora > Geomitridae > Candidula > Candidula unifasciata. The sequence continues at coordinate 62,088 of CAJHNH020000350.1, forward strand.
ATGTTTATATATTTTTATTGTCTAAATTATAATGTTTATATATTTTTTATTGTCTAAATTATAATGTTTATATATTTTTTATTGTCTAAATTATAATTTTTTATTTATTTTATTGTCTAAATTATAATGTTTATATATTTTATTGTCTAAATTATAATTTTTATATATATTTTTTATTGTCTAAATTATAATGTTTATATATATTTTATTGTCTAAATTATAATTTTTATATATATTTTTTATTGTCTAAATTTTGTTTATATATTTATATTGTCTAAATTATAATTTTTTAATGTTTATATATTATTTTTACAGCATCAGTGTTTAAAAATTGAGTGCATAGGTCAGTGATCTCTTTAAGCCTAATTTTTGAAAATAAACTAAGGTAAATATATACAAAACTTCTTTGCTAATTTGTATAAAGACCGATGTTTTATTGAAACACGTGGTTCAGATAATATTTATTTAAAGACCCTAGACAGGTTATGTCTATAAAGTTGAACATTTCATATTTTTAACATTTGAAGCAGAACTTAAATGAAACTTTGATCTTTTACTAAACGTTTGAAATCTGACTTTAGATAGGATAACGTTATTTTAAAAAAAAAATTATTTTATTTAGTACTAACAATATTTGTTTTCTGTTTGCCACCAGGTCGTAGCCATCCAGTAAAAACAGACTCAAGAAAATCTGGCAGTAATGGCAGTACATCCTCTACGCTTGTCTCCTCAGGTTCTCCGTCTTCTGTTAGTTCTGCATCTCCGGCACCAACCACTTCAAATGTCAAATCATCCCGCAGAGTTACACCAGAACAGAGGAAGATCCTCCAAGCCAAGGCTGCACAACGAAGTAAGAGTCGACAGGAGCAGCAACAGCAAGCCGCTGGAGCAGTTGCTAAAGCTGTGGCCGTGCTAAGAGAGTCACCAGCAAGAGAGGGGATGGGGCTCGACAATCTTGATTCCTCATCAGTAGAATTAGGTGAGGATGCGACTTCAGCTATGGCATTTCAGTCTTTGAATCACAACTTGGGCAGTGAGATGGGGGCATCTGCTTCTTCTTCCTCATCCAGGTCTCAAATGAGATCTGCTCCTAACAGGTCTGGTGATAGCAACAACAGTACACTAGAGATTCCTATGGAAGACCTCTCCTTCAAGAATCATCTGAGGCAGTCGTCCAGTGATCGGGCGAGACCTAGTGGTCTGACACAAAGAGATATTTTCAGGTTGCAGCGCAGCTTGTCCCACAGTCCCAGTCGGAGTAGCAGCCTCAAACCACAGGAAGCAAATACCTCTTTGATCCTCGCCAGTAAAACAGAAGTAACGAGAAGACTGTCGGCCCCTGTGATGATCAACTCATCAAAGAAGAGCACTGTAACAAAAGTTTCAACTGCTACACAAGTGGGCCACCCACACAGCAATTCCTCTGACCCACAGTTCCTCAAGCCTGCAGGGTCAGGGAGTAATCTCCCGGTGCGGCGCCGGTTTTTATCGGGCCCAACCACAGCTACACTCAGATTAGTGGATACCCCAACCTTGACCCTGGCCTCGCTGAAGCTGGATCCTGTAGCCATAGGATCACAATTTCCACTACCTAAACTTCTACCTCCAGCAGATTCTCTTCCTGGGTTACAATCAAAGGAGCAAGCTTCAAACAACCCAACCATTGCTGACCAGAACCTGGGAGCCAGGCCTAAACTTGTTGCTTCAGTCTCTGCAGAGCTGCGACCAGAGTTTAAAGCCCCACCACAGGTTGCAGCTGTTGGCGCTGGTGCTCAGCCGGCAGTAAAAATGCCTCTGTATGGCTTACAGCAAATAACAGACCAGAAAAGAGCTGGCGCAGGAAAAGATGATGGCAAAACATCATCCAACAATGCTATTAGTCCTGAGACACCATCAAGTGATTCTGCTCTCTCCAGCGATGCAAGTATGATCAGCATCAGCAGCAAGGCTAGTGAGAGCAGCATGGATGTGGACTCGGACAACAATGCTGGCGGGCCCGTCATTGGACGAGGTGCAATTGCTGCTAGAGCAGTAGTGGATGCTGAGAAACCAGCCACAGCTTCACAACAGCTGACACAGCTGGCTCAGATGGTGCAGGAGCACTACCCGTACAAAGCCTCTGATCTGAAACATCATACAGGCTAGAACAGTGTTCTTCAACCTTTTTACACTAATGGACCCGCAAAATGGGAAAAATTGTTTTCCTACCACCTGACAGCTGGCACACACAAATATACTTCACAGAATTGGTAAATACCAGTTTATCCGATGTCACCAAATTAGTCTCCAGCAACTGCAGCATCTGCTGCTGCTTAGAAGCTAGAAAATCTGTGCAGCAGTGTATTGCTGGAATTCTGTAGCCGCTATATGATAGGGTTGACATTTTTAGCAGACCACCAGTATCACCATTTGAAGAACACTGGGCAAGAGGTAGCCCCTGTATGATGAAGTAGGCATTTTTTAGCAGACCACCTGTATCACCAGTTGAAGAACACTGGGCAAGAGGTAGCCGCTACATGATGGGGTAGACATTGTTAACAGACCACCAGTTGAAGAACACTGGGCAAAAGGATGCTGTTTGCTTTCCTCCCAGTTAACAAGATTTACGCATTTCATTATAATATCTGGAAGTCTTTCTTTTTTGGTCTTCATTTGATTTTCAAACAGTCGTACAACTGTTGTGAATATGTACACTTGTATACTAGTAGCTACAGGAAAACACTTGTGAGGTCTGGAAACTTTGTATATGCAATAACTAGAAAATCATGAGTACAGACCAATTAACAAGCTAGCCCACCACAGTTGGCTTGTGGTTGAACTGATACGACAGCACTTTATTTAGGCCTTTGTTTTGTATCATTTGTTGTTTGAACAATTATACAACTACTGCAGATATGAACACATGCACACTAGTATCTACAGGAGTACACTTGAAAGGTCTGCCGACCTTGTTTATGCAGTAACAGTGAAATCATGAGTACGGACAAGAAGCTTACCAAATTGGCAAGAAAATAGCACTTATCAACTCTTTCTCTTCAAACAACACATGATGTATGATTGGCTCTTTCTTCTGAATCCCAACCATCATGTCTTGAGTTATTATACTTTGTTTTTTAATTTGGTCAGAACATACAGAAGAATCCTGGTTTCGGAAGCGGTAAATTCCACTGTTTATTTTGCCTCATTGAAAGGCATGTACCGTTGATTTATTACAGTGGTTACTTAATTTTTTTTTTGTACATCAGCCGCCTGGCCTTCTGAGACTGAAAGAGATAGGGGAACTCTGGTGATATACAGGAGAATAGCTTCTTGAACTAAAGAAGGACCCTCTTGAACTAAAGAAGGACCCTCTTGAACTAAAGAAGGACCCTCTTGAACTAAAGAAGGACCCTCTTGAACTAAAGAAGGACCCTCTTGAACTAAAGAAGGACCCTCTTGAACTAAACAAGGACCCTCTTGAACTAAAGAAGGACCCTCTTGAACTAAAGAAGGACCTCTTGAACTAAAGAAGGACCCTCTTGAACTAAAGAAGGACCTCTTGAACTAAAGAAGGACCCTCTTGAACTAAAGAAGGACCCTCTTCCATGCCCTTAAGCATATAGTGCCAGACCTATATTTTATAGACTGATCACTACTCGCCTGATGATGTATCGCGCTGGCTGTCCAAATCAATATAAAGAGGATTGTTTTTATAGACTGATCACTACTCGCCTGATGATGTATCGCGCTGGCTGTCCAAATCAATATAAAGAGGACTGTTATTAAATTGCCTACATCTGAATTCAAACAGTAGTATTTGGAGATTGTGAAACTGCATTCACAACCTCTAAGCTACAGCCCTGACCACAGAGAAGGTACTTCAGAAATACTATTGCTTGTATTAACAGCAGAAGGAAGTTTATAGTTTATTTATGTTTAAACTTCCTGTCTTCTTCTTGATTGCAGAGTCAGATCTCCATGTTTCTTTCAATAAAATACTTTAGCGCATGTTAATGAAATCTGTTTTGCCCTGTCCTTAGTCTGAATATAATACATGTCCCTCTCCAGAGACGATAGGACAGGAGTAAACTGTCTGTGATTACTATCATATTATTAGTTGAAGTATTAGCCTTGTGAATACTTGTGTATGTCCAGGGATTATTCACAGACACAGTGTTGTGTACTTCGGCCATTTTAAACTTACATTTCTCTTGTGATTGGGATTGTAAAAGCTGCTGTGATGTTGTATATTTATAAAGAATATTTAGTGCACAGTGGACAGAAAGGGATTGATATTATGCAGAGCTTCACACTGACTGTACATTGTTTAAGAACTCTGATCAAACATGTTATTGACATAATGTGTGTGTATATACACAATAATGCACAGTTTCACCCATTGCACCCAAAGGTCATCATGTTCAGTGGCTGCAATTAAAATTATTCTGAAATTATTGTCTTCTTTGTCTGCTCTTTATACCCCCCATCCCATTGGAGCATAGCCTTTCAACCAACCTGTCCTTTCCTGTGCAGCACACTTTCCATCTCCTTCATCTTGTGCAGTCACCCTTATAGAGGCTGTTGGTACATAATTTTTCTTCATGCCACTATGTTAAACTATCTTCTCCATGTTTTCCTGTCTTTCTCTCCAGCTTTGCTGTTGTTATTTCAGTTTTCCTCTTATGACATGGTTAAAAGATTTGTTGGTTGTAGACTGCTAATACAGATAACCACTTTTATTTGAGATTGTGTTTCTTTTAACCCTTTCAGTCCCAAAAAACCTGTTGTGTGTTCATAGTTTCCATAGCTAGTTAATGGAGAGCTTTCTACCCAGTGAGCCTAGACCCCTTTCCACACAACATGGTCCATGGCATTTTGTTCCCTTGAGTCGACCTTAATACCTGTATCATTCATGTCCAGCTTGCACACATCTTTATACTGTAGTATAGGTCGGCTTTGACATCTTCTACTTGTCTTTAATTTCAACCCATGCTAGTTTCCTGGAAACAGCAGTTATCTCCATGGTCTTGTTTGACATAGTTGTAGTACATCAGTCATGGATTCAAGGCTCAGATTTTTATAAAACAATCGGCCCCTAAAGGATGATATAATCAGCATCACGCCAGCCACCTTTACTTCCCAAAACTTTAACTTGGCAGGGTCAAGTTGGGTTTTTCAGTCATCTACTGGTTGTTTTTGTTGTGAGCGCATTTTGTTATGCCAGGGTGCCAGGCTCGATTCCAGCTGCAGACCGTTTATCTTGCATTGGTTTTGACAGTGGCACTGAGAGCTGACTTTTCAGAAAACAGCGCCAAACTACTGAACGTAAAATGTGCCTAGAAAACTACAACAGCCAAAAGATGCTTAGGTTGGTTTTGCAATGTCTTGTAAAGGATATGCAACTAACTTTAACTGGTTCTTTATTTAGAATTGTTGAAAGGTTGTGCAAAATTACAGTTTGACTCGATGAAACCAAAACAGTTTCAGATATTGACGCTTGCAGAAGGCAGTTTTCTGGATATATAGTAAACATTATATCATGACTTCAGTATTTTACGAACTACAAATTTGTTTTTCTGGCACTGACATCCATAATGTAAGTGTATCTTATACTGAGAACTGATATTCAGTTTCTAGTGTTTGTATTTAAATTGTGTTTTCTTGCTGGTCTTAAAAAGAGGCCATATATATGGTGCCATGGAAATTTTATCGTTATCTAGCAACAGTGGATTCAACTTTACGAGAAATGTTATTGCTCATTCAAGGTTTTTGTTTGGTTACAGTGTATATTGGGCACTAACAATGTTATAAACCTGCGTGTAACCAGAGGGTCTGGCGCGGCTCACTACGCTCAGAGGAAAGACAAGACGGACATATAACCAGATTATGACTGGTACCACCAGTATTGGAACTCTGCACTGGCTGCAGACGATGAGGATGGAGCACACATGGGAGTGCCCCGAGTGCTGTGATGTCAATTCTTGACTCAACTCAACTTAACAATGTTGTAAGACGACTGTAGCATTTTGGGGAGGTGCATTTAGGGTAAATTACAAGTGATTGATACATATTCTTTTCCTGCTAAATTGAGGTGTGTCTTTTAATCCATGGTTTCATGTGTAGAATATGGTAATGCATGTATGAAGAAGAATCCAACAACTAACACATGATTATAAACCATATAGCTGCAAGCACATGCCAGCCCTCTAAGTTGCTTTTTTCAAACTTCCTGTGTCTTTTTTTTAAGAAAAACTCTATTGGGTTTTTGTATCAGTTTGTTAGTCTTTCCTCATGAACCTAGGGTGGTGCAGAGGTCATAGCTCTCCATGTCTGGCGGGTCGCTGCCACCTGTTTTAGGCCTTGGATGTTCATTTGGCCCATGGCTGAGCCTTCCCTGATGATGGTTCTACGCAAGGTCTCTCTTGGTCTTCCCCATTTTCTTTTTTCCTTCCGGTGTCAATATAAGGGCTTGATGGGGGAGTCAGGTCTTATCCATTCTGGGTGCATGGCGGATGTAGTCCTAGCAGCGCTTCTTATAAAATTCCAGTCTGGGTCAAGATGCTAAGACTGTTTCCCTCTAGGTTTTGTATTAAAGCATATTAAAGCTGCAATATACTTATATCCTTTTCTTCGGCATTCTGAGCCCCTAAGGCTCCTTATTGGAGATATCATCCACCGTCATTCATCTCTGTGATTGACCTTCTGTTTTTGATATCCTTGTATATCCGAGATGAAATAATAATACAAATCTGGCCTTTACTGCACATTGCCAACAAGAATTTTAGGCCTGGACTCCTCATCTGAACATTTCCTCCTGGCAGACGCCAGCATTTGCCATGATGATCATTTCAATAACAAACGTTAAAAATCTCTAGCCAAGTTTACGAGTCACAGTGGTTAGTGCACTAGTTCCCCGACTCGGTGGTTTTGGCTTCATGCTAGACTGGATTTTATTTTAACTGACCAGAAAGGTACCTTACCTTTCTTCTTCTTTCATTCGCTTGAAATAGATTATCTATATCTGCTGTGTTGTCTCTATTATGAACTTCACTGTCTTTTGTAATTGACTCAGCTACCCCAAAATGTTGGCTTGCACCGGTGTTTCAGTTGGCCAGAATTTTTGCCTTGTTATGTTTTGTTTGGAACAGTCTTGGAGGTCATGATCTGTGGCCTCAGGTGTCAGTCCACATGTGCACATGGCTGATTTGCCAATAGTACCGTTTTCAATTCAGCCCAGTCAGATTGATAGCAGAAGTTTGACCAACAAAAGTGAATAAGTAAATTAGTCTCCCCACCCCATGTCATACAGGTTTGATTTACATTCCTAGAGCAATATCTTCTTTATGATTACTGACCTAAGTATCTGTTCTCAATTCTCTGTAATTATAGCTATATTTTGTAGTCTGTACATATCACCAGATTGTTTTTGCACACAAAGTTATGTTTTGTGTGTGTGTCCTAGTCAATATTGGTAGTTATCAATTTCATTTAGTCCTGACTGTTATAGTCTTTCACATTTATTATAGCGATATATATGTTTGTGCTCATGAAACATTATGCATGGAAAATGTTGTGCACAAAGAAGCCATCAGGCTTTGTTTTGTTACATGCAAGCATTAAACACGCTACACTGTTTAGCACTGATCCACACAGGAAAGCATCAAGAGTGTGTCAGAAATAAGACAAAGAAATTGTGAAGGAGTAATCTTGGGGAGCCAGTTGTCTTGTGGCAGGTCCTTTGACATACGTTTTTATACTCAAGTTGCTTTTTCCCCCCGTGCGAGTTCTGGGGTCTAGTGGCGGAGGGGATGGGGGAGAGTAGACCCACTGCCCCCTTAATGACATGTTGTGAAACTCAAGTAATTAGGGGTGTTTTTCTTCGAAGTCAGAGAGGCAAGGAACCAGCAGTCTGTGTACAAATAAACCAGATCTGTAAAATGGATGTGCATGCAAAACTTGGAATAGGACTGTAAGTCAAAAAGTGGACGAACAACTAGAACTTTCTGTGAATGTGAAGAAGTTGACTTCAAGAGTGTCCACCTTTTTGCTTCTTGACCTTTGCCTCTTCGTGTGGAACGATCATGTCTTCTCTTTTCATCTTCAATGGAGCATTACCAGTTGCTGCTGCACCACACAATACGGTCGACTGCACATAACATTTGACTGTTTGTTTCTAAGTCTTTTACTTTAAATATAATAATTTTGAATTTATTTTGGGCTGTTCTGTTTCTCACTTTGATTTGTTTTTTTATTCACTTCTGTTTTGTTTTGTGTGTGTATGTTGCTGTTTAGTTTACTGTCCTTCCAATTATTCTGTTTTTTTATTGTCAGCCCTTGTTTGTAATGCCATTCACAATAGTTTATTATTATTATACCAATAATTTTTTCTTGTTAAAAAATAGGTGCCGGTACTCACCACAAAGCATCTACTTCAGATGTGCTGAAAAGGTGCCAGTATTGCATACCACCAGAAGAAAGCACTAATTGTATGTAGATATATTAGGGCCCTACTGAATATTCGCTTCGGGGCCGAATAGTGGACCTAATAACTATTCGGTATTCGGCCGAATAGTTGCGGTCAGGCCGAATACGAATAGTACTTACTTTACACCCGTTTTTGGACTGGTGGAAAATAAACATATCAAGATTTCCCACCTTGGTTCATACTGTCAAGCGTTATCTTTGTGCACCACCTACGTGCATAAAATAATACAGCTGGAAATACCTTCAGTGAGACAAGAAGCTGCTTACAACATGGAACGTTTTTTTTTTTAAGCTAATGCCGCTTTCGTGGATTAACTGTCAGTGACAATTTACAAGTTTAGTTACTTGTTATAAAACTAAGAATACTTTCATTCCTAGGTATTAGTTACCACAGACTGACTGACTGAAGGATGCAAAACATGAAATGTTTTTAAATGTTTACTATTCTGTACTACATTTTGTGAAGTAAAATTTCAGCGTACATTTGACATTATGGATTTTTTTTAAAGATCTTTTTATACACTATTTGAAAGTGGAAGAATGGGCCTCAGTTTGAATAGTGGGAAGACAGAAGTAATGGTGGTATCAAAGAAAATAATTATTCCTAAATGTGTAATAAAAGTCAATGGTTTTATTTTGGGACAAGTACAGAAATTTAAATATCTGGGCACATGGATAACATCAGATGAAAGATGCATTACTGAAATAAGAAACAGAATAGGACAGGCAAAAACTGCATTTTATAAAATGAAGAACATCTTATACAATATATCTTTGTCATTAAAGGATAGAAAACAAATTCTTGCTTGCTACATACATCCAGTTTTAACATATGGCTGTGAGTCCTGGACAATCGGTAGGCAGGCCAAACAATTTATTGAGGCCTCAGAGATGTGGTTTTACAGAACAATGCTTAAAATACCTTGGACAGCCAGAAAAAAGCAACCAAGAGGTTTTAAAAGAGGCGGGAGACCGAAGACAACTTATCACAGACATCAGAAGGAGACAGTCATCATTTTTCGGCCATGTTATAAGATGAGGGAAAATGGAACATGTGGTGACCACTGGAAAGATCTGTGGAAGGAAGGATAGAGGAAGACAACGAAGATTCTTGACAGTCTTGTTGCATGGCAGCGAGGTGTGTCAGCACACGAACTAATACATGCTGCAGGAGATCGCAGACTGTAGCGAGGCATAATCACCCGTGCCAGTCGGCAAAGCACCTGATGATGATGATTCACTATTCGTATTCGGCTGAATAGTTGGTCCAGCTATTCGTATTCGGCCGAATAGTGAAAATCACTATTCGGTACAGCCCTAATATATATATATATATATATGTACACACACACATATGTACATAAGCATATGTACATTCACACATTGAATTTAGTCTTACTCCTAAGTTACACATTGTATATTCTTGAATAGTTTTGTTAGAATGGATTTTGTATGTGCATGTAAATTTGGCACTCTTGAAAAAAAAATTATTTCAATATGTCATAGCACTTTGTAAATGTATTTTCAACATTCTTGATAACATGTGATCTACGTGTTTATTTATTTGCACAGTTTTCTTTAGTCTAGTAGTTTTACTTATCTAAAGCACTCACAAATATTTTGTAAATAGGCAAGTTGTTGGTTGTATATTTAGATTATAGAATTGTCACAAAAGGGCAGAATAATAAACATATTTATAGGGAAATATGTCTGTGGTCTATCTAAAAGTTATCTGGTGCAGACTTAGCCTCTATTTATTTCAATATGTTAATATTAGCAGTAAATTCTCAGAGAAGGGAGTAGCGGCTAGACGCTTGCATGCAGATCGGAAGGACGTGGATTCGCTTTCCGGACTTTTGTCAAAAATGACCTTGACTCCCAGGTCAACCCAGTGGGCACTGGGTGCAGTCTCATGGAGTAAATGCGGCCGGCATGATGCTGACCACATCACCCATCTTGTGCCTAATGGTCTATAAAAATATAGGTCTAGCCCTGTATGCCCTATACACCTAAAGGCATGGAAAAGGGTCCTTTTATTTATTTTGTTCTCAGAGGACAGGAGAATAGACTAATAGAAACAAGATGCCAGCAAGCTAGTGCACTTATATACCAACTGATACTGTTATTAAGACATCCAAACATAAATATGAGCGCCAAGAAACGATTATAAACAGCATATTCATACTAACACTGTGCTACAAGTGCCAGACTTGGACATTATCAATGCTAACCTGCTTTAACAGCTATGAAATGAGATGCCTAAGAAAAGCCACCAATTCAACCATCTGAGACACAAGTTAGAAATGATATTATCAGACAGACTGTGGGAACAACGCCATGCAGCAGATTTACTGAGAGGCAGAACATCAAATGGTTTGGCCATCTAGTAAAAATGCAGCCAGAACAACTACTAGTGCAGGCGCTACACATGAAAAGATCTAATATGAAAGCAAGAGGTTGCCCTAGGGGAAGAAGAGTTGATGGCATTAAAGAGCTTCTACATCGACTCCTTCAATCCATCTTCTTCTGGATCTTCCCCTGCCTCTTGATGTTTCGATTTTTTGATGTTTCGATTTTCAGTTTGTACGCTCTTGCTGCTGGCATTGTTGGTTTCATTCTCATTAGATGGCCAAACTATTTCATTCTTTGTCTATTTTTTACACATTTTGAAGCTGCAATATTCTTATATCTTCTTCTTTCGCATTCTGAGCCCTTGAGGCACTTTACTGGAGACATCATCCACCCTCATTCACTTCTATGATCGATCTTCTCTTCTTACAATGGCATGGCAATATCCATTGCTGCCCATCAAGCACTGAATCACAAACTGTTCCTTCCCCTGGCACTTGATGGCAGAAGTAGAAATTAATGATGATGATGATGATGAATGTTAACAGTTAATAAATAAACTGTTGATGTTATAAATATCCTGGCCACATGTTCAGCACAACTGAAACAAGACCATCTTGTTGTTTTTTTGTGTCAAAATTTCTGAAGCAGTAGAGGAATTCTTCTTCTTCTTCATGTTCACTGGTTGTAACTCTGGCAGAAAGTTCTGGATGTTTCTAGACTTTAGTCTTGTGCCAGAAGCTGACTGTTGCGTAAACATCCGTTTTTCATATCTGACTTATATGCATTTGGATAGTTGTTTGCATGCCTGTCAGGCAGATGCACTCTGACTTTGAAGGAAACCCCCAGTTAGTTTGTATTAGTCAGGAGTGCATATTCCGGAGAGGCAGGGAACTAACAGTCTGCACACAAATAAGTCAGATCTGTAAAACAGATGTGCACACAACTCTCAGGTTCTGGGGAAAATCTAAACATGGATGAACAACCAGAACTTTCCACCGAAGTTTACAGTCGGTGAACACAAAGAAGAAGAAGAAGACAAATCCCAATCTAGATTGCAGACCAGAAGGCAGATATCTAATACCCCATTTTCAATCTCCAAAGAAGTGATAACTGGGGCACCCATAACAAAGAAGTGATAACTGGGGCACCCATAACAAAGAAGTGATAACTGGAGCACCCATAACAAAGAAGTGATAACTGGAGCACCCATAACAAAGAAGTGATAACTGGGGCACCCATAACAAAGAAGTGATAACTGGGGCACCCATAACAAAGAAGTGATAACTGGGGCACCCATAACAAAGAAGTGATAACTGGAGCACCCATAACAAAGAAGTGATAACTGGGGCACCCATAACAAAGAAGTGATAACTGGAGCACCCATAACAAAGAAGTGATAACTGGAGCACCCATAACAAAGAAGTGATAACTGGAGCACACATAACAAAGAAGTGATAACTGGAGCACCCATAACAAAGAAGTGATAACTGGAGCACCCATAACAAAGAAGTGATAACTGGGGCACCCATAACAAAGAAGTGATCACTTTGGCACCCATAATGGCTATGTGTAATCTGTAGTCCCTTTTGGGTAAGGAATTTTCAAATTTTTTGGGGGTCTACCTTTATTCCTTTGACCCTGTGGGTTCCAGTGGAAAAGACATCCTGGTTATATTCTTTTTAGGCTTTCTCAGTGTGAGTCCTATCCATCACCAGCGCCTTTTCCTCGTAAGGTTGGCCCAGCCTCATAAAATGGATATCTGAGATTTCTCTGGGAAGGAGATGCATCTGTGACAGTTGCTTGCTTGACTCTTTTCCTAATGAGGTGAGTTGGTAGTTAAGTTTTACTTCCTCACACCTATAAGCAGCAATCTGCTGTAGGAAAATTTTTACCCTAATGCCAAATTTACTATCATTTACAAAGGTTTCAGAAACATTTGTTCATTATAAAATTTCAGAAACCACCATCGAATATAAATAGACATTGCATTCTGTAGTGTATGCCATGTCAGGTATTGTCAATTTTTTTGTCTCTTTCTTTTGGGATTATGTAGTTTTTAGAACAATGAGTTTACTCTTGTTAACAATAAAAAGTGGTGCAACACCTGAACCACACAGAAACAAGAGTGTTCTTTGATTTCACTTTAACTAACCTGGAAAATGTTTGAACAGATGTCACAGCAGCAAAGTGTACTTGCTTTCCAAGCCAGTCATTTGATCTCTGATGTAGTCTTAGCGCCTAAATAGCAATCATTTAGGTATCCGAGTCACTGGTCTAAGCTCTCGCTCCTGAATCTCACCTGCAGGTTCCAGGGCCCCAGTTTGCGACTAATTAGGAGTTTCCTTCAGTGTCAGAGTGCATCTGCCTCAGAGGCAAGGAACCAACAATCTGCTTAAAGTTAAGCCAGATTTGTAAAATGGATGTGCATACAAATCTGTTTCTGGAACTAGACCAAAGTTCAGAAGTGAGTGAACACCCAGAACTTTCTGCCAGAGTTTACAGTTGGTGAACACAAAGAATAAGAAGTGTATGACTCACCATTCAGATCTCAGTATTGTAGCTGAGTCATCATTCTGTGCTTTAGGTTATGTCTGAGACACCATTCAGAACTCAGTATTGTATCTGAGTCATCAGTCTATGCTTTAGGTTATGTCTGAGACACCATTCAGAACTCAGTATTGTAGTTGAATCATCATTCTATGCTTTAGGTTATGTCTGAGACACCATTCAGAACTCAGTATTGTAGTTGAATCATCATTCTATGCTTTGGGTTATGTCTGAGTCACCATTCTGAACTCAGTTACCATTTTAAACTTAGCATTTCAGCCACTTCTCTAAATTCAAGGTGAGCCTCTATGGCTAAGCGAATGCAGGTTAACAATTTCATGATTCTCAAATACTGGGTTGTGATTCCCGCGGTGAATAGTTACCCCCCAAAATAAAAATGTTTTTATGGTTTTCGATCACTGGTACTAGAGTCAGAAGGTGAAAAAGACAGCAGGTCCTCCCTACCTAATATTCCCAAAGACAGCAGTAGGACATTGTAGCCAAGCTTCATTGTGGAGATTGCACAGAATTTACTTTCCTTCTAAACAATGTTGTGTGATTGTTCTAAACAACTGCATGTACGTACACATCACTCATTCTTCAGGTCGACCAAGCCTAAAATAGTTACCACAAAATATCTGAGGAAGTAAAGTGGCTCATGCAATGCTGACTGCATCTGAGTGCTAATTGGTCTATAAAAATTTAGGTCTGGAGTCATAATATGTTCATAATGAGAAAAGGGACTCTTGCAGCTGTACTTGTTAATTGCCTGTATCAACATTCTAGCACACGGGTCCGACCTGTTCATGCTCCATCCTCCACAGCAACAGTTATCTCAGTGTCTCCATGCTGAACATTCCCAGCAGGAGTTGACTGGTATATTTTCTTTCTTTGCTCAGCAACCGGTTTCTACATGCCTCTATAACACAGCACATTCAGTATGTCTGCCCTGTCCATACTTCTTACTCCACTGACTACTGCAAACATGGCCAATCCGTCAGCTCTTTCATTTATTTTCACCCCTACATCATTCAGCGATACACAAAAATGAATCTGTATAACCATCTCAACATGACAGCCAAACAACAAACAAATAACCTGGGCATTACAGCGAAAGCTTAGCAATTTTATTTCAGCTGAATGAACAAATTAAAACTGAGCGATTTGTCAGTAAATACTGGATATGGCAATTTAAAATAACCCACCTCCCTGTGTGGGTTCCTGGGGGCCCCATTGTAGGGAAAACAAGAACAGACCCACTGCCTCCCCAACAAGAGTGTGTCATAAGAGCCGACTAACTGGGGGACTTCCTTGAGAGTAGAAGTGCATCTACTAGAGAGGCACGAAACCAGCAGTCTGCATACAAATGGGCTAGAACTGTGAAACTGATGTGCAAGCAACACTCAGGTTCTGGAGCAGGACTGGAGTTCAGAGGTGGACAAACAGCCAGAACTTTCCACTGGAGTTTACAGCCCGTGAATGCAAAGAAGAAAAATTAACCCACCAGGTACTAAGACATTAAGAAAAACTGGTATCCAAGAAAGAAGACTGGATACTCACACTGACTTTCTGTTCTGTACAGTTTGAAGGAGACAGACGTGTGGTCGTGTCTCAGTGGATCCTTGAGGATGCTCTACCCCAGGACTCCACTAGAAACCTCAGCTGACAGCTGGTACATTGTTTATTGCGCTTGGGGGCCAAGCCGGGATCCATTGTGATGTGCGTTCCAGTGCTGAGAGGCGTAGGTTCCCAGTGAAATGTGTAATCAGGTACAAACGGATACATCTTAACCTAGAATACAATGCCAGCAGCCAAGTGTGGCAGAACAGTATGAGATTAATTCCCGACGTCCGAACAGGGCGTCTATAGTGTAAAAAAATGAACTTCAATGCTTCCAAACTGCAGTTAAACGCTGAAGGCTAGGAAAATATACCATTGGTGTATTGTTGAACACACTTGATCAAAAATGAGAAAATGTGCAAATAATAGGACTCCTGGTGAAGACTCACCCAAACACGCCAACACAAGCTACCGCACGCACACCCTTGGATAAATTCAAATGACATCTTCAAACGAAAGGTCAACAGTCCGACCTTGAGAGTCAGGAGGGTCACATAGATCTCCTCTTCTGCAGTCTGAACAGGGCAATGTCCCTTTTAAGTGATTTGGCCTGGAGAATCCTTCCTATAAAATATACCGGCTTTTTGCAATAAACAATGTACCAGCTCTTGGCTGAGGTTTCTAGTGGAATCCTGAGGTAGAGCATCCTCAAGGATCCACTGAGACACGACCACACGTCTGTCTCCTTCAGACTGTATACACCGAATGCTTTCCGTGGCATCCCGGGGTTAAGCGTCCTCAAGGATCCACACCAAGGCCGGACACACGTCTGCCTTGGGCAACCTTCGATTACCATTCCTTCCGTGGCATCCCAGGGTAGAACATCCTCAAGGATCCACACCAAGGCCGGACCACACGTCCACCTTGGTCAAACTTTGACTTCCAATCTCCTAGATTACAATTCCTTAACAACATTACATATTGTTTTGACGTCCTATTTGCTCACTCAGTACTGGTGCGTTTTAGTGCATATCGGCACGTGACAACTTACATCACTGCTTGTCTAGATAGGGACAGTGTTTTTATTCAGACTTAAGGACAGGGCACAACAGACTTCAGCAAATATTCAAGTTTTCCGGTGTAGTAAACACAGAGATGAACATACTCACTGCCCTTTAACAAGTACGTCATAAAAATGTGACCAAGTGAGGGATTGCTGAAATCGGATGTCTTTCTTGTTTTCTCTAGACCCTGTTCTGCCTTTCAGAATTAGGTTTTGAAGAGGCATCTGACAGGACGCTGGTATTTAGAGCCTTAGATATTCCATCCATCTTCCCGTGTGGGTTCCTGTGAGGCAAGGAACCAACAATCTGCATACAAATAAGGCAGATTTGTAAAACAGATATGCACATAACACTCAGGTTCAGGAACAAGACTAACATTCAGAGGTGGACGAACAACCAGAACCAGAGTTTACTGCAGGTGAATGTCAAGAAGTAGAAGATTTCATCCATCCATTGCTTGAATGGGTTACTCAAGCTCTGCTTTCTCTGTGTCTACATGAATGGACTCTCTGTGATGCAATATCATGTGGTAGTCTTGAAACATGTCCAAACCATTTGATCTGTAGTCTCTAGTTTTGTTCCGACCTTTTTCCTGACATCATTTTTGATCCTGAAATTTTGTGTTTTCAACCAAAATGTACAGACAGCGCCACACAGCTGTAAACCACAACAGAACTTGCCATTTAAGAGTAACACAAAAGAACAACAACAATTATCTAACATAATATAGCACAATTTTAATAATTATAAAATCATAGTTTTAATAGACAAACAAAACCTGATGTTTCTGCTGGTCTAAAGATTAACAGAATTGCTCAGTAATTCTAAATGCAATTACAATACACAGGCACTGACTAGAAAAAGAGTTGCCAGCACTGATTTATCCATATTACATAGGCAGACAATGAAGATAAGAAGACCATTGACTCTTGCTAGAACAGCACTGCAGGAAAATCCCAGCTGGTGTGGCCATTACATGCACCCAACTATAACTTATTTGGAGGTTAAACGACGGGGGTATCTGAGATTTGCCCTGGTAGGTCTCAATTCAGATTGTGATTCTTTAATCTCATTGTGTCACACCATCGGGTAGCAGCCCGGAGAGGGGAACGGAAAGACAGAAATGAAGGCATGATTTTGAAGTGATAAACAACTCCATCCAGAAAAAATACCTGACAGATTCAGCGATCATACAACAGTAACAGGGCAGAGAAATAGGAAACAGTTTATATGACTATAAAAGATTGATAGAAAGTTAGAACCATGACTGACAGGGCAGACAACGAACGAACAAACTTTATTTTCAACAGGTTACAAATTGGGCATAGGTTATGTGACTGTAAAAGCTCGATTGAAAGTAAGAACCATGACTGACTAGTGACGGGGCCGAGAAATAGGAAACAGTTTATGTCACTGTATAAGACTGATTGAAGGTTAGAACCCGGCTGACAGTAGTGACAGGACAGAGAAATAGGAAACATTTTATATGATTGTAAAGGACTGACCAAAAGTAAGAACCGTTACTGACAGATTAGAAAAAAGTGACAGCATAGAAGTTTCAGCCTGAAAACTGTTAAATCATGCGGATATAATACATTGCACAATTTACTGCCTGGAATATTTCGCTGTATCCCATCACGTGCATCACTACACAGTTACATCAACGTATAATAAAGCACATACAAAATGAATCCGTTTAGCTGAAATAGATCCAAGATCACAGTAAAAACAGGTAGCTCAGTGGGGGGGGAAAAAAACAACAACTTTTTTTTTAAATATTAAATTAATTAGATTTAACAACTAAAGGATTGGACAGCCTGAAGATGGTGGGTATCATGTTGCTGATTTGATGGAACAGTTCCTCTGATAAACCCTGGGGAGAAAGAAATGATACACGTATACTAGCACAACAGACTAAGATTAAAAGCAGACTAAATTTGAAACTAATGGCAACGTAAACTCAGAATAAGCAGCTATAACATAAGACAGGTAATGGTGTGTGGATAAAAACGTAAACTCAGAATAAGCAACTATAACATAAGACAGGTAATGGTGTGTGGATAAAAACGTAAACTCAGAATATGTAGATATAGCATGAGATAGCTAACTGGTACCTGAGCACAGCAAAAATAATTAAACGATATGACCAGAATACTAATGCTGAGCTTCGAGAGAAAAGTTTTTAAAAAAAAATTTTAAAAAAATTCCAAAATAAAAAATAAATCTTGGTTTTAGCAGAAGATGAGCAAAAGAAAACAAAAACATTCAAGTATTAAAAAAAAATCTTGGTTTCAGTAGAAGATGAGCAAAAGAAAACAAAAACATTCAAGTATTAAAAAAAAATCTTGGTTTCAGTAGAAGATCAGCAAAAGAAAACAAAAACATTTAAGTTTTAAAAAAAAAATCTTGGTTTCAGTAGAAGATGAGCAAAAGAAAACAAAAACATTCAAGTATAAAAAAAAAATCTTGGTTTCAGCAGAAGATAAGCAAAAGAAAACAAAAACATTCAAGTATAAAAAAAAATCTTAGTTTCAGCAGCAGGTGAGCAATAGAAAAAAAAAATATTAAAAAAAACATTGGTTTTAGCGGTCAAAGAGCAACAGAAAACGAAAACACAGAAGTGTTTACTGTGGGGCCTCTGCTGGCAACTATGTGCCTGGATGACAAAGAACCAACAATCTGCATTAAAATCAGCCACATCTGTAAAATGGATGCGCATGCAAAACTCAAGTTCTGGAACAAGACTAAGTCCAGAAGTAGAAGAAAAACCACCAGAA
Source organism: Candidula unifasciata (assembly GCA_905116865.2). Lineage (NCBI taxonomy): Eukaryota > Metazoa > Mollusca > Gastropoda > Stylommatophora > Geomitridae > Candidula > Candidula unifasciata. The sequence goes on from CAJHNH020000350.1 coordinate 80,851, forward strand.
CTTTCCACCAGAGTTTACAGTCGGTGAAAGCAAAGAAAAAAGAGTATAAACAGACAAACAAATCTTTGATCCAGTAGCAATGGAGCAACCAAAGAGAAGAGACAGAAGCGATTATAATCACATATAAATCAATTATAAACATATATAAATCAATTTTAGTTTCAGCAGTTAAGAAGCAAAGGAAGGGACAGAAGCACAAAAAGGCATCCATATACAGTGACAGTAACATAACATAACCCTTGACCCGTTAGGGTCGTGGAGGTGTATCGATGGAAGCATTAGCACATAAAACCTGCCATCTTTCTCTGTCTTCCGCTTGATGAATTAGTATTTGATAACTTAGTCCTGTCCATTTCTTGATGTTGTCATTCCAGATTCTTCTTTGCCTTCCTCTTCTTCTACTACCCCCTAATGTTCCTTGAAGCACAGTCTTGCAATCAAATCATGTCCCACCACATACAGGAACCAAGTTAGCTTGCGGTGTTTCACCACTGCCAAGAGAGGCTCCTGATTTCCTGCAAATTCGTATATTTTGTCTCTGATATATTTGTTAGTTTTGTGTTCTAAATAACAAATTCCTAAAATGCGTCTGTAGCATTTGCATTCAAAAGTGACAGTATTTCCAGGCAAAAAAAAAAATAAACCATGAAGACAACTTACCCAAGGCACAAGAAACTGAATTGTTCTCGACTCCTGACTGCTGTAAGTGGCCATTTCTATCATGAAACCTTTGACACATTTAAACAGCAGCTCTGCTCGTTTCAAACACCACGAGATGGTCATCTCCTGTGTTGAAGTGAAAGTTAAAGTCCATTTTTACACCATTGGTATATTAAGCATATGGTGTTTGACTCATATTTTATAGAACAAATGGTTCTCAGTGGGTGATGGGGTCAACCAACATCAGACCGACCACCTTTAATTGACTGCAGTCAAGACATTAATGTAATGAATGGTGAATAAGAAGCTTAGCGAAGGTGGGCAGGGAGAAAAAACACAAACACTTTATCAACATAAACCATAATAATGAATACAACATTCATAAAGGCTGTTGCTGAAACAACTGTTTGTTCCTGTGTGGGTACTATTTGGTCACAGTTCCGCTGATAACTTCCCTGGACATTACTTGGTATCTATTTTAGGTGGAGTCAGCCCGGCATACAAAGTCATTAAAAAAAAAAGAAAAAAAAAAAGAAGAAAATGCAGATTTGATCCCAAGACCTTCAGACCAGTAGGCAGACATCTAATTACTACACTACCCTCAACTGCTGTGTTTAGAAACATAAAACTTTCGCAATCGCTGTGTACGATGTATTCATCATAAAGATCGATGGTAATGGACTTTCAGTTTCTGGTCTAAGCCTTCGCCGTATGTTCTGTTACGCTGTACCCTGACTGTCTTAATGTTTTCCGATGGACTCACATGAACAGGATTCATTGGGCTACCTTGCCCAGAGGGGGACAATTAGGGAAGGAAACAGGGACAAAGGGGGGAAAGGACTGCAGAGATCAACAGCTGAACATTTTGAGAAGAAAGATCATCACCATCATGTGCCCTGCCATATGGCGTAGGTGCTCATGATATCCCTCCATGCCAACGTTTCAGCCCATCCAGCATCATCTCTCTTGGTCTGCCTCTACCCCTTCTTCCACTGATCTTTCCAGTTGTTCTCCAATGTATCTCTTCTCATTATGTGGCCTAAGAACAGTGTTTTTTCTTCTTATTAGAAGAAAGATACCCCTCCCCCCCAAAAAAAAAAAACATGTGATGGCAACAAGGGCCCAGAAATCTCATGCACAGATTGTGGAAGATTCTTCTTTAAGCAGGCTGGTCTTGTGGGTCACTTCCTCCATCACCAGGGTCTTGACTCCCATGTCTCTTCTCTATAGCACAAAGGAACACACTTTCTGGAAAGATTAGAAAGGTGCCAACTTCTCTACTAGTGTTTCTCTCTCTCGCTCTCTCTGTGAGCGAGTGGGTGGGTGTATGTGAGCATGTGCGCACACTCATGTGAGCATGCATTTTACCACCTATTGTTTAGAAATTTTGTGACATTTATAATATGCCTATTATTATATGAACAAACCATGCTTTATTGATAAAATACAAATGCTGTCTGAAAGAAGGGTATTTGAAGGGCCGAAAATAGGACAAGCCTGAGTGCCCAATTTGTGACCCTTTAAAAAAAAATTGTGTTCGTTTGTTCTCTCTGGCAGTCTCAGCAATAAAGCCATCTTTTATGAACTGTGTCACCTGGTTGTTGAGTGAAATTTCCAGGGAGATCCCTAGGTATCTTTTCTGAAGCTGGTGAATGATTAGGAGAAGAAGATTTTTGGAGCTACTGAGTTCTTGCTTTGTGCAACACTCTCGACAGGTCTCTAGCCATTTTATGGAGACTGAGCCAGATGGGATACACAATTATTATTATCACACACACAAAAAAGAAAAAAGACGGCATTCCAAAGTTAAAGTTTGAAGACAAAAAAATCTTTTTCCCCCAGCGTTTACCAGCTGAGTTCTTGCTTTGTGCGACGCTCTCGGCAGGTGTCTAACCATTAAATGGAGACATACTGAGCCAGATGGGATAAGAATTTTTGCAATGAAATAGAATCTTTTGACCTTCAAGTGTTTAAATGAATGTCTCTCATAGTTTATGCCAGCGGTTCTCTATTAGTTGAGACCTGCGGAACTCCCACTTATGTTCAAAGGTCTCCCATGGACCCTGTACTTTTTAAGTTATAATGAAGAACCTATCATAATTTATAATTATTATAATCACACACACACACACACACACACACATAAAAAAGGAAAAAAACACGGCATTCCAAAGTGAAAGTTTAAAAAAAAAAATCTATTTCTTCTTCCTAGCGTTTACCAGCTATACACTCTGGCAGAAATTTCGGAGTCAGTTCACTTCTGGACTTTAGACTTGATCCAGAACTTGAGTTTTGCTAGTATGCTAGTAATCACATCATTCATTAACCCCTATGCCCCCAATGTTGTGAAATGAACATTAACTAAATAAGTCCTAGGGGACTGGGGATCATCGCCCGAGCTAGGGAGTTTGTGCCCTGCGCGCAGCTCTTTCATGCGGCTATCCGTTATGTGGAGAGAGACTGAGCCGTATGGGATAAAACCCGGTGCAATGAAGTGGATCCTCTCAACTTTAATCTTTAGTCCCAGGGGGTATAGCATCAGAGGGGCCCAAGGGAAAATCAAGAGAGACATAAAATCAGTGCATAATGCGTTCACTGGGCTTCTAGGCAGGAACCTATGAATGCATGATGCATTTCTTGGGACTGAAAGAGTTAAATATAGTCAACAAAATTGTGCCGTCTCTATAATCATGGTTGGTGTCTGAGGTCAAAGTATCCACTGCTAACTATAGGAATATCTTGTGGTGAGGCCCCAATCTCTTCCATGGTGAGACTCTCGTACATTGGACTGAAAGCCACAAGAATGGCCTTTATTTCTAAACCATCCACAGCAGAAATGGAGCCCTGGAAAAATGTTGAGGACTGCATTGTTAAACTCTTTCACTAACCTTTAGGCTACAGAGATGCACAACATTCTTTCATTCATTTTCCCTTTTGGCCATTACGTTGTACATTAAGCTGTCGAGCTATTTATTCATTCCGTTCTATCCTGTGCAATCACTTCAATATCATGGATGGAATCCAGTCTAGCACCTTTGGCCTCTCTCGTCAACCTTCCCCTTAGGGTTTCTCTTTGACATCCTCATTACCTTATATTTCCTATTTCATTGCCTGGCATTAAAAAGCAGGCATTAACAATAACCACACAACTTAGGAACAAAGGATGCCAGATCACCACAGCATGGGTTCCAGCGCATAAGGGCACAGTCGTTATGTGGAGTTTCTGGAAATGAAAGAGCCGATAAATCAGCAAAAGAAGAGAAAAATAAAATCAATCAGAAAGCCACCAAAACAGGCACAAGACGATTACTATTTTATGGATAGACCAGAGAAAGTTATTCTATGCTTTAGAACAGGACATGATCGACTTCGTAGCCACATGTACAAAATTTAAAAACGGAGAATCAGCCATGTGCACCTGTGGATTGGCACTTCAGACAACAAATCAAGTCCTCCAAGACTGTCCCAAATACAACATATCAAGGCAAAACTTCTGGCCAAGAAAAAACATCGATACAAGTCAAACTTTATGGGTCGCTGAGTGATTTACAAAATACTGTGAAGTTCATACTAGAGACACCACTGCAGATATAGATAAACTATTTCAAGCGAACAAAAGAAGCAGAAGAAGAAGGTTATGAAGAGGCGGACATATAAAAAAAAAGATACCAGCAGCCATAATTTAATAGAAACAGGCCTAGGGAAAACTGAAGGAAAGAGTCAAATCAAACGATATATTACAGGAACGTGGAAGAGACGGTGAGAAATGAGTGCCAGAGGGAGAAGAGCGTGCACAAATTTGAAAGAACCTGTCCTGACATCACAAGTCTCAGATAACGTAAACATTCCAGCAAACACAGTTGAGTCCACTTTAGTTGAACTCTGATAAGTCGACATGATCAGCTTAGTCCTGGCCATGTTATTAGTGTATTCTCTGTACTATGTGGGCTATCCGGATACACAAAATTTAGGATAAGTAGAACAATTTCTTAGGTCCCTGGGACTTCTACTTATCCAGACTTCACAGTAACAAATTATGGAGATTAATTTGTGGATACCAGAAAGACAAATTTACAGCAACCGTATGCTTAGACTTTAAGGAAAACACAACAGACCACTTCCTACTAACATGCACCATAAATAAATAGGAAAGAAAACCCGTGAAAGTATATTTTCAAAAACTAAATAAGTCACTGACATCCAGGGAATTCTTACATATTGATAGTAATGAGAAAATACAGAAACAAATAAAGAAATTCATTTGCAGGACATGCACAAATAAATAAGTCTCTATAGATAAAGATATAATAAAATAGAGAGATGGCCAGGTGAGAAAAAAGGAACAGAGGAAAGAAAGAAATAAAAGAGAAGGAATTAAACTGTAAGAAACAATCTAAATTGGCCAAAACTGCCTAACTTAATTAGTTAGTTAGTTAGTTAGTTAGTTGGGTTATCCTCATTGCACTCCGGACATGTCCATAGGTGCTCAGATCCTCCCCTCAGTATGAACCCCAACGTCCGATGGCTAATAGTACCAGTTCTATGTTGATTAACAAGTCTTCTGGCGTGTCTGGTGTGCGTCTCGCTTTTTGCTGTGCCGATCTTAATTCCCAAGTCTGCCATTCTGGCAAGTGATGTGGATTCACTGCCACCAAAGTCCTCTATCCTTCCCATTTCTCTGAGGGCATTGATAATATCAGCATGATCCATAGGCTGACCGTCGGTAGTGATAGCGGATCCAGCCAACCTGTCAGCTCTTTCATTTCCATCGACGCCTGCGTGTCCCAGAACAAAAATAAAGGTGACTCCACGCACAGTGGACTTCTGTAATGATTCAAGCCATTGTCTTCGCACTGAACCTGCCTGAACCCTCCGGATCATACTCATTGAAACTCTGTATATACACCTGCCTAACTATCCCCTTATAGTAGTAGATTTTGAGAAAGTGTCACATATACAAACCAAAGAGCCAAACTAGTAACCAAGGTGCAAATAATACGAAATGAACAAAACTCTAGGGTATATAATATACAACACTAATACTCATTTAAGGCTTTGTCGACCGGGGAGCTAGGGTCTAAAACAAAAAGTCTGGCTCTTTTGGGATCTGAACCCATGGATTTCGGATCCACAGGCGAGCGTCTGACTGCTACGCCATGGCGGCTCCATTTATACGTGCATATACATGTGTGTGAATGCAGACACGTTTAAATACATCCCCATGTGGGCTTGCATGCGTGAGTATGTAAACATGTTTGTGTATGCAAACATGTATCCATGCACTCCCACGTGGGCGTGCAGACGTATATGTTTTGTATATATGTGTAATTGCACATGTATGTCTATATATGTGCGTGGGTGTCTATAGTGCATATAAGCCCCTTCCCCAACAACCCTCACTAGGTACTAGAGCACCGGTCTAAGCCACTAGTTTAGGTGCAATTAAAATTTCTTAGCTGACATAACTGGCACAAAGAAACCAGACCACAATTATAACAGATACTGCTCGCACTAGGTTGAATGTGGTTGATTTTGTGTTTTGTTTTTCATAAATAGATGGATGGATAGTTGGTGATTCTCACCACATTTTATCTTGGGATCTGTCCAAATTAGTGCCATCTACTTGGTCTAATAACTTGATACCAAATTAATTATTGTTTTACATTCTAAACTGGAGTCAGCAGTGTCAAAAAAATATCTATAAAATGTCTCATACAAATATAAATATTAAAACATTAAAAAAGCACAAAGAATTACCTCAGTCATCTCATGAGTCAGTAATAATGGAATGGCGATTGTGTGAATATCGTAGCGGAAACACAGCTTAATTATGTTGCGTATGCTGAGGATGACAGGGTGACGTGATGTAATTTCTGAGGTCCGAAGGTTCTCATCCGTTACAACATGAAAGACTATGTGCACCTGCGACAGGTTGGAATGTTTTGTCACATAAAAGTCACCAGAATGTAGTTTCTTTTCACCCCCCTTTTCCTGTGACAAGATTTAAAAAACATTAAATGACAATAAATACACACCAGAACATAGTTTATTTTCATAATTTTTGGTCGCTTAAAAAGTCAAAATGAAGAAAGTTTGGAACAAACAAAAAAAAACAAATAATTTTCAACAATAGTTGCCACCTCTACAATGAAAGATGACTACAACTAATAATGTGCTGTAATTCGTTGCTGACTTTCTATTATGCCGATCTCGTCATCCCCTTGTGGGATGCAATTTGTAGTTACTTTGAAGCCCCATTCTGGCTTTTGCCGGAGGCCCTAAATATAGCCGGGCCTGAAATATGGCCTAACGGCTGAACGAGGTTTCCGGGACCTCCCCACGGGTGATCCTCATCTGCATGGTGGCACTTTGTGTCACCGGCTGTTTATCGCTTGTGTGATGTCCTTGTGGGGTGAAATTTACTTACTGCTGCCTTTGAGAAGATCATCTGGTAGGACCTAAATCTCTTACAAGGTATGACTCTCACAACAAGAATGGCTTTTTTGCTACACTGCCAACAGTGGAAATAACACCTGGTGTATTAAGAATTATGAAACACATTCCTTTTCTTCTTAACGTCCTCTGCCGTAAACTCCAGTAGAAAGTTCTGGTTGTCTTTCCATTCCTGGCTTTGTCTTGCTTGAGAACTTGCAAGTTTTGCATGCACAATGGTTTTACAGATCTGGCTTTTCTGTAAGCAGACTGCATCTCAGGCAGATGCACTCTGACTCTGAAGGAAGTACCCTTAATTGGTCCCCTCCTACGACATGTCAATCTATTCTTTATTATCCTAAATAGAGCCCTGTAACTTACACAGAGCAAAACACATTTAATAACCCACAAGCCGCAGGGCTGGGCCAATAGTAATACATATTTCACAAAGGGGCCTCATTTTGGAGGAAAGAGGAACAGGCCAACTGTGCCCTAACAAGCATATCATAAAAGGCAATTAATTTGGGGGTTTGCTGATATCGGATCTGCTGGACAGAAAAGCACATATACCATAGCCTAGCTGTAAACCATAACACAATATGTCAATCACTCCTGCAGAAATGCAGAAGAAGACTTTTTAATGTGTAATCTAAATATTAGGAAAATGGCTGCTGAGACAGAAAGACAATTTGTTACAAGCATCAGAAGGAGGCAGTCATCATCTGTTGGCAACAATTTAAGAAGAGGCTATGAGAGGAGGAACTGTGTGACCAATGGAAAGATCAATGGAAGGGAAGAATGAGAAAGACAATGAGAAAAGATTCTTGACATCCTTTTACCATGGTCTGGAAAGCTGTCAGTGCATGATTTGAAAATGTTGGAGGTTGCAAGATAAGAAAAAAACATGACTGGTTCCTGTCCAACCAAGGGTATATCATTTAATTCATGCTGTTAATTAATTTGCATCACAACTAGTACAAGAAGAGCTGTGGTAGTACATGGTTAGATGCTCAGCTAGCTGCCTGTCAAGATTTTGGGTTCGAATCAGAGTCAAGTGATTTTTTCCCCTTCAAAAATTGACCTTTAACTCCTGGGTTAATCCAGTTTAAAATGGGTAGAAAGCAGGACTGCCAACTAGATTTGTTCCCCAAACCCAAGATGTAGTTCCTCTGAATTAGGTAATTATTATCTCAGTTACATAAATATTATGAAAATGGCTACACAGAAAGACAATCCATTACAAACATCAGAAGAAGGCAGTTATCATTTGTTGGCAATAATATAAGAAGAGGTTACAAGAAGATGAAAACTAAAACACTGTGTGATAAATGGAGAACTTTAACGAAGGAAACACAGATTCTTGACCCCTTACACGCCCCTTTTTTCCCCTCAAATTTTTGGGAGGGAGGTTCAAGAGAAATCACAGCCCTGGTACCAGGTAATGTTCTAGAAGTAAAGGTGGCTGATGTGATGTTAACCAAATCCCTCACTAAGTGCCAATTAGTCTACAAAAATATGTTCCATGCACAACTGGCATAAAAAAAGGATTCTTTACTTGTTTAGTAAAAGACATATACAGAACAAGTAGAAAATTTAATAACATTAAGTAGGGATATGGTCAATGGAGAGAATTCACATCTAAAGTGAACCCATGGTATTGGAAGAGAGAGATATGCAAGTGATAACTCAAACAGGGAAATGACATGACAGGTGTCTTTAATGTGAGAAAAGAGACTTGCAGTCAAAGTGAAATTTATTGCTCAATGAGGTTTGAACAACGGATCAACATCATGGCACACGGGTGTAACCCATATGTGCTCCGTTCTTCTTCAAACTCAAGTCTGAGTCTGAAAAAGCTCAGCACAGTGCACAGGCTCTGTAGCACTGGCGAGGATTCTGAGATACTTTGGGTAGATTTTTTACTCCAAATTTTGCCTGGGCAGCACTGTTAGGTTATTCTTTTCTATTTCCAACTGCCAAGGGATTTTTTACGTGTGCAACAATGTACACGGGCGTTGATCTCACTACCCAGAGACCAGGGGGAATTACTAGAAGCCCAAGTCCACTTGAAAAAATCCCAGCCCTTACCGAGGATTGAACCCGGAACCTCTAGGACTCAAGGCGGACACCATGCCTCGAGACGACACAGCCCCCCCAAATATACTGTTCAAAAACATGTTCTGTAGAGAAAGAACAAGACTGGACTGTTCAGTTTGTGTGGATCGGACAGTAAAGATATATATTTGCCTGAGGAAATCACATAGAGCTTTGTGGTGAAGACATTCTGCTGTTGTTGAAAAGCTGACTATAATAACTGATCAGAAGTTACTGAGAAACTCTCAGCCTTCCAGGGAAACAGAAATCATGCTCCGAGAAGGGGGTTATGGAAAATTTTCATTTTGGTAATTCTGGAAATAGACAACAATGGTAACTAAATTAATCTAACTCTGGTATGCTTAAAAACTGATTACCTGGCTGGAGAAAAATTACCAACTGCTATATTTTTTAAAAGTTGGCATAGAAAGTATAAAAAAGACAAACACTATTCTTTGGCCACATAATGAGAAGAGAGACATTGGAGAACATCGTGACAACTGGAAAGATAAGTGGGAAAAGGGTTAGAGGCAGACCAAGAGATGATGCTGGATGGCTGAAACAATGGCATGGAGAGACATCATCAAGAGAGCTGTTCCAGGCAACCAGGGATAGTGATTTGTGGAAACGCATGAGCGCCTACGTCAGTTGTCAGGGCACATGATGATGATGACAGAAAGTAAATTAAATACCCAAAAAAGGGGCTTTTTTATGCCAGTAGCGAACAGCAGTGTGCCTGTTTACAGTAAAGCTGCAATATTTGCACCTTTCGGCTGACACATCAGAACTTATCAAGCATTTACTGACCGGGTTAACTTTCCAGATAGTTTCACGAGACATGATGAAGCCTCATTTGTGTAGAGTTCTCTTTTTTTTTCTTTATCTAAAGGCATTGCCCTTGGAGACCCCGTCCAAGGCAATCGCATGCAGACTAATAGACTCAATAAAATGCAGAGCCAACACATGAAGCTTTAGTCTTAGGCTTCCCTAAGGAGTCATCACGTCCTGCACATAACAACTTAACCTCACATCCACTCATTACAGACTCTGCTTTTCGGAGATCTGCAGGGAGCAGTCAACATATCTGGGACTTTAATGACCACACAAATAGGTATATTCTTCTTCAGCATGTTAGACACCTATAATGTTTAATCTGGACACATAGCATGACAGTATGGAAAATCATCCATCAGGCATGGATTCCCCTATTTGGTCAGACACTCTGGCGAGTAGGACAAATGGTAACAGACATCTAAACCTTTCTGCCAAATATAGGACTTTTGACGGTCGGACATTCAAAACTTTGCAACTATACTTTTTCAGTTCATTTTCAGAGGGATATCTGAGCCTAGACCGCTGACTGTCAGTGGCAGGTTATCATGGTGCACCTCAACGAAGTGACGACGATGCTGAGCATCGAAAAGGGTGCACTGAGACAGAACCGTGCGAAATACAGCTCACAGAAGATGTCGCTCATCTAAACTGCGAGCAAATCTTCTGGTCTAGGGCGGAGTCTCAGCACTTCAATGGTTCTTTCACTCGACATACTTTTTTCAAAGAAAGTTGTCATTTGGTAGTATATTCGGCTAGCAAACTTTACGCATGTTCCAGACAATTTTGATAGTAATTTTTACCCAGGCATTGGGGGTGGGCTGATAAGAGCCAAACTGGACACTACATCTCTGGGAGCCACCAGCTCCAAGATCCCCTGTCAGCTTGGTTTATTCACAAAGGTGAGCCTTTATCTGTAGCACACGACTAGGAAGTGTGGCAGGAGTCTTGAAGCCCAGAGCCTGCTGGTGCCCAATGTGAGGTAAGGAGTATCTCCTTATACACATCACAATGGCCTTCACTTTTCCTCATGTCTCTTAATGAAACCACCTTGCCATGGTCATAATATGATATTTCTCGTATGCTTTCAAATGTGTGTGTAGGAACTGACTAATGGTGGTATTCTAAGAACAGGTAATCAGTTACTTAAGTATCAGAGGTGGTACAGACCTTCTCCTCGCTGGAACCACCACTGCTAGAACTATGCAAACTGAGTTGATCTGCATCATCCCCAGAAGCCAGTCTCTTCTGACTGCGAACCTCCACAGCCTTGGGAAGCTGCTGCTCAATCAGTTCATACTGTCGCTCCAGTGGGGGGAAGTGGAAGTCAGTGGAGCTCTCACAGACACGGGCAAACTCTGGAAAATGAGATCGGTTACACATTTTAGGAATCCTTGTGGTATACAAGTTAATGTGCTTGCTAATCATGACAGCAGTCTGTGTTAAACCCCTATAATGGCACGATTTTAAAAACAAATTATGTCACTGTAGTATTAGAATCTCATTAGGTACTTGTTACAGGAACATTTTTTTTTAAAACTATGCCAGGCAATCTATTGTTTGTGTCTTCTTTGTTAAAATATATAGCAAGAAAACATTATTTTGATATTTTTTTTTGTAAAGACAATTTTATTCATGTGCTACTCTGATTGGAACAAAAAAATGGAGTAGCCCATTAGGACCAAGCAACAAAAACAATGTGAGAAAAGTTGCTACAAGAAATGAATGTTTCTTACTCTGCTTGATGCCCGTGTAAGAATTGAGGCGGTTGTCAACAAGCAGCAACATGCCACACAAGTTGTTGGAATACAGTGACATAGCAGTTTGAAGTCTTTGTGGCTGTGGGATCACCACACCTCTGAAAGTACACAACAATGTAGATCAAAGTTTCAGAAGATACTGTCTGTAGACAGAAACTGGTATCACCTGTTACTGTTGCATAATGTTATCACAATTTACGTCACCGCACACTGGGCATTCATTCCCATGTGTGCTAAGTCCTCCGATGCAGCAGTCACTCCAACTAACTGTTCCCTTGAGAAGTTGGTTATGTCTTCCATCTCGGCCTCGAAGGCTGCAGAGATGTGCTTCACCATGATTTACCCCCATGTCATGCAATAGTGTTAGTATCAGAGATTCAACACTATCCACTAGCCCAGTCCGTACAGCGTTGACAATATCTGCTCTGTCCATGCCTTTTCTCACATAAGTTGGCGCACTGCTTACCAGCGGGTCCACTCTCTCATTACCCTTCACACCAGCATGATCAGGTGTGTAGATCCAGGCGAGAGAGGTTAAGTTTCTGAAGGAGGCATTACTTTGCGATAGGGCCCCATATTTCTTCGCCTTTCTTGAATTCATCTCATTTAACATTGATGTTGCCTACCAATGCATATATAATTTCTTTCTTTGCATTTCCTTTGCAATCAAAATTATCACCAAAATAGATATACTGATCTGTTACTTTAACTCTTTTAGTTTCCAGTCTGACTTTTCCTTGAACTGTTGTAATGTCTTCAATATGTTTGTCCTTTCATAAGTGATCTGAAATCTTTTTGATGCTTTATTTGTTAAATCAAATATGTCAGTTTTGATTTAAACAAACACAAAAGATATGTAGGGTGAATGACACAAATACGGTAGTTTTGCTATAAACAGACATAATGAAACATGTTTTTTTTCTAGAGAAGAATGATGTATGGAGATAAATGAAAAACATACCCTACTGTATGTGGTTTATGCTGACACAAGTCTAGTATGTCAGTACACAGCAGTCGCAAATTGTGAGTTGTTTTCATCTGGGCACCTGAAACAGTGGTTTTGTGACATTTAATAACTTTGTGTGGCAACAGGAAAATGGGAAGTTAAAAGAAGTGAGGGGAAAACAAAGAGAGAAGATGTTAGAGGGCTTAGCCACATGAAATGGACAAACATCTGTGTGAGAAATTATTAGCAGTACATGAGTCAGAGAGGAACGGCTGGCAGAATGGTTAGAACGCTGGGTGGGAGACCCAGGTTAAAATCCTCAGTTAGGCTGGGGATTGTTTCTGTCGAGGGCAAAATAACATTATTTGCACAGTCATGGCGACAGCACTAGCCATGCAGCCATAAATCCTCAGGCTCAAAACCCTCCTCCTTACACTGCAAAAGTGGTATAAAAAGGCAATAATTGGCAGTTTGACATGTCAGAAGGCTGTGGACAAACTTGCTGGCCAACGCCACAAGTCACAGACTATAAAAGAAGTAATTCTTCACCAATAATGCGTACATAATTTTTGTATAGTCATTAATATGTGGCAAACATAAAACGATGCCAGCCACCAAGTTTATCCCCCCCCCCCCCCCCAAAAAAAAGACCTAACCTGAAAAAAAGACCTGGCTCGATTTTTTAGGATGCTCATTATATAAGCCCTACCACAAATACAAACCCTAATTAGGATCAGTAGCCAGATTAATTTTGCCCCTCCATTGTAACACATGACAGATACTAAATTATAAAGATTCCTGTGTGGAATCAAGGGTTTTATTATGGGGAGAACAAGAATAGACCCAATGCCACCCCAACAAGCATGTTGTAATAGTCAAATTATTGGTTGCTTCCTTTGAAGTCAGAGGCCATCTGCCTGAAAGGCGAGGAACAAATAGGCTGCATAAAGATAAGCCAGATCTGTAAAACAAATGTGCAGGCAACACTCAGATTATGGAACAAGACTAAAGTCCAGAGATGGACGATTAATCAGAACTTTCCACCAGAATTTACAGCTGGTAAACATGGAGAAGAAGGAGAATTATAAAGTAATTGATGTATTTTACAAAAATGTATAAATAAATAACATTGATGTTAATCCTGTTTAAAAAAAACACAAAAAAGAATAGCTTGAAAATAAGCTATAAGACATCTTTTGGGACAAAAATTAACACAAGACCGGTTAAGGGGGTTGGGGGGACATTACATATAAATACAGACACTGGAAACTGGAAAAATAGTGAAAACATACAATGCAAAGATCTGACAGTTACGGGGGATCTCCACCAGGAAATGAGGTCTACAACAAGAGCATTAATGACCAACGCTGAACTCACTTTTGTGAACAAAAACCTAAACCCCGTAATCGCTAGCCCTCCAACTGATTCTTAGTTGCAATGTCTAGTGTCTGTAAACATTGTGTTATGGTGCTTCAGATGCCAAAATCCCGGACGAGCCCTCATGTGCAATAAGGTTTCTGTTTGGCTTGTTCTACTATCTGGATGTTATACATGCCTCAATTATGATGTAAAGTCTGGGCGCATGATAGTACAATTCGAACATGACGATGACGTTGATACAGTTTATTGTGGTACAACAATAAGTCATTCAGCCGATGTCCAAAGTTCTTCCTGGTCGTTGACACTTGCTCACGACTAATGGCCACGACAGGACGACAACTTTAACAATCAGTACAGGTACCTGCCAGTCAGAACATTCTATTCAATTGGGTATTATCACAGATGTTCACAGACACTAGACATTGCAATTCAGAATCAATTCTCTTCAGACATTCCGAGCTTTCAAAAGCGGGGTTCCTTCAGTTCACCAATGACGTTCACCTCAGTTACCCTATCAAGCAGCCTGCCTCTCCCACGGTCAAAACACAACTGACTCTACGTGGTCTCTCCGTTCAAACGTTCGTTCCAATCTCACGCTTTTTCTTTACACTTGTTCACAGAACACGGGATATTCTGGACACGCTTTTTCCACATGTCTCTCGTTTTCATGGCCCTCTGACTTTGTCCTCTCAATTGGGAAACTCTCTGGGATTCCCTGGGAATTCCCCTCATTGCAATAAGGCAGCCGTAGGCGTTATAGTAGCCTTTGTACAATTCAAAACAGGAAACTGTCAAGTGAGAGTGATGCAGAGAGGAGTGAAGAGGGGATCTGGCTGATACTCGACGCTCAGAGGAAAGTTAAGATGGACACACAATCAGACTGCATGGACATACAATCAGGAGCAAAAATGGTATTGGAACTATGTGCTGGCTGCTGAAGATAGGGATGGAGCGGTTATGGGAATGCCTTAAGTGCTGTGATGTTGGTTCTCAAATCAACTCAACTCTTAGTTTCCTTCATTCTAGGCTATACTTTAAATTGCAAAGTTATAAATGTTGTTTCTCTGACATCTTCTTTCTTTTGCTAATATCTGCTTTGAGCTGCTAGGTGTTGCAGTTTAACAGAAGATAGGTAGCTGAGCTTGGGCATGCTTGGTTGCTCTTAGTATGCTGTGAAGTCTCTAGCTGCCAGTGATTCCTTCAATCCCTATTTTTTTAGGTCTTCCTCCACCTCCTGGTGTTTTCATTTTCATGTTGCACACTCTACCTGTTGGCATTGGATTTCTTCTCAATAGGTGACCAAACTATTTGTCTTCATTTTTCAGTTAATGTAATTTAATTTTTATTATTATAATTATTATAAAATAATATAATTATGGGTAAAAGTAAGTAAAAAGTAAAGATCTCTTTTCACGCCTTTCGGCACATCGGGCATATGGGCAGAGCGTCCCATATTTTTACAGACCATCAGCACTCTGTGGGTAATGTGGTCAGCATTACACCGGCTGTCTTTACTTTCCCAGGACAGCCCATCCTGGTACCCATTTTAGGCTGGGTTATGGGTACTATTCTAAAATTGCTTCTAATCTCTTCACTTCTCAAATGATTTCTTCTGGTTTTGTTCGCAGTCTTTCTAAAAAAATCTTACTTAGCAGGTGGTTAGTTTTTTCTCATGTTCTCTGGTTATTATTTCACATAAAAAGTGCATTTATATAAAAATGTCAAGTAAGTAAAAGATCCTTCTCCATGTCTTGAGGTGTATTCAGCTAGTGCTAAACCTAAACTTTATATAAATCAGGTGGCACTCAGCAACATAAGGTCAACATCATGCCGACCACCTTTACTTTCCAGGACTTCACCTGGTACTCACTCAAGACTGGGGTGACATGGTAACCAAGGTCATTTCTGAAAAACAAAAAGCCTTGTCCCATCAGATTCGAACCCCCAACCTTTAGTTCGGCAGATGGGGGCCTTGTTACTAAATTATTGCGCCTCCCTGCATTTACATGACTTGATCTAATTCAAATGATCTAAACTAGTTTAAAAAATAACACTGCTCCAATTTGTTTCTCAAAACTAAACTATTATAGAATACACAACAAATGAACTAAGATACCTAAATGTATGGTAAAGCTTTCCTCTAGCCTTGAACTAACAGCCTGTCTCTCATCTTCTTCTGCGTCTGGTAGGGCAGACGAAATACTGCGTAATCTCTGCCTGAATGACAAAACACAGCTTGTATAAATAATTTTCTCAAATAGAATAGCATAAGTTTTAACAAAATAAACCAAAAGTTTACCCACGGCAGATACTCCCATCCAGGACATACGCTGAGAAAAGATAAACAGAGTATCACCAAACAGGTATGGAAGTGAGAAATAGAGGGATTGAGGAAACAAGGATGTGACAGAGAAACCATGATCGAAATGATTGATGTATCATTTATGGGCAAAATAGGACAATGAATGAATAGGAGATACTGTCACTTTGTTATGAAATTGTAATTCTTTATATGTTCTAGAGTACAAGGTAAAAATTATGGTCCAATATATAGACTGAAGTATAAGGTTTCACTGTCAAAGCTACAAAGGTGAATGCTTGGTGCAACACTGTGAGCTGTGTTGTGAGCAATAACTAAGCAGTGTTGGTACGAGACTGGATTCTTTACCCTGTAGAAAACATTAGTGACAAAATCTAAACAATCATGAACCCATCCACAGAAGGCTTAGTGTAAGTTAGTAAGTAACTATGCCAGCTGCAATAACACAGTGGCTAGAAGCTCACCTGTCGGCACGAAGGTCAAGAGTTCATGGTTTATGGTGTATACAACGGATCAAAACCATGGTACACAGGTTTAACTCAGAAGTGCTCCGTTCTACTTCTAATTCTAACTCAAGCTTAAGTTTAAAGAACCTCAGCGCAGTGCAGAAACTCCGTAGCACCTGCGACAATCCTGAAATACTTTGGGTAGATTTTGAACTCCAAATTTGGAAAGGGCAGCGCCGTTAGGCTACTCTTTTAGATTTCCAACTGACAAGGGATTTTTTTTTTACATGCACAACAATACACATGGGCGTCCGATCTAACTACCCAGAGACCAAAGGTAATTATTTGAAGTCTATATGAAAAATCCCAGCCTTCACCGGGGCCTGAACACGGGACCTCCAGCACTCCAGGCAGACACAATGCCTCGAGACCACTCAGACCCCCGGTAAAGAGTTCAAATCTGAATCAAGGTTGATTAAAAAAAATTGTTTGTGCTGGCTCCAAAACCGACCATGTCTAAAATGAGTATCAGGTCATGCCCTGGAAAGTAAAAGCAGCCGACATGATGGTGACCTCACGCTAAAAACAAGTTAAAAAAATAAACAACAGTTAAAAAAGAGCTATCTCTAGAAGCTCGCATACCAACCCAAAAATCTAGGCTTTAAATCTGCATCAAGACAGATTTTCTTAAGATTTCACCTTGGTACTAGGTTGACCCAGCCTTAAATGAGTACAAGGTAACGTCCTGGGAAGTAAAGATGGCTGATGTGATGTTGACCACGTGACCCAATGAGTGCCTATTGATCCATAAAAACATAGGTCTAGCACTATCTGTCCAATGCTCCAAAGGTGTGAAAAAGGCCCTGTACTATTTTACAACTATGTGTTTAAAAAAAAAGGTAAACTGACACAAAGGAGGGAAGTGTGGTGTACAACTATCTGTTAAAAAAAAACAAGTAAAACTGACTGACACATACAAGGGAAGTGTGGTGTACAACTATCTGTTAAAAAAACAAGTAAAACTGACTGACACATCCGAGGGAAGTGTGGTGTACAACTATCTGTTAAAAAAACAAGTAAAACTGACTGACACATACGAGGGAAGTGTAGTGTACAACTATCTGTTAAAAAAACAAGTAAAACTGACTGACACATCCGAGGGAAGTGTGGTGTACAACTAGCTGTTAAAAAAACAAGTAAAACTGACTGACACATACGAGGGAAGTGTGGTGTACAACTATCTGTTAAAAAAACAAGTAAAACTGACTGACACATACGAGGGAAGTGTGGTGTACAACTAGCTGTTAAAAAAAACAAGTAAATCTGACTGACACATACAAGGGAAGTGTGGTGTACTAGCTGTTAAAAAAAACAAGTAAAACTGACTGACACATACGAGGGAAGTGTGGTGTACGACTATCTGTAAAAAAAAACAAGTAAACTGACTGACACATACAAGGGAAGTGTTGTGTACAAATAGCTGTTTAAAAAAAAAAAAGTAAAACTGACTGACACATACGAGGGAAGTGTGGTGTACGACTATCTGTTAAAAAAACAAGTAAAACTGACTGACACATACATTACGAGGGAAGTGTGGTGTACAAATAGCTGTTAAAAAAACAAGTAAAACTGACTGACACATACGAGGGAAGTGTGGTGTACGACTATCTGTTAAAAAAAAACAAGTAAAACTGACTGACACATACGAGGGAAGTGTGGTGTACGACTATCTGTTAAAAAAAAAACAAGTAAAACTGACTGACACATACAAGAGAAGTGTGGTGTACAAATAGCTGTTAAAAAAACAAGTAAAACTGACTGACACACACGAGGGAAGTGTGGTGTACGACTATCTGTTAAAAAAAAAAAAGTAAAACTGACTGACACATACAAGGGAAGTGTTGTGTACAAATAGCTGTTAAAAAAAACAAGTAAAACTGACTGACACATACGAGGGAAGTGTGGTGTACGACTATCTGTTAAAAAAACAAGTAAAACTGACTGACACATACGAGGGAAGTGTGGTGTACGAATATCTGTTAAAAAAAACAAGTAAAACTGACTGACACATACGAGGGAAGTGTGGTGTACAACTAGCTGTTAAAAAAACAAGAAAAAATGACTGACACATACAAGGGAAGTGTGGTGTACAAATAGCTGTTAAAAAAACAAGTAAAACTTACTGACACATACGAGGGAAGTGTGGTGTACAACTAGCTGTTAAAAAAACAAGTAAAACTGACTGACACATACAAGGGAAGTGTGGTGTACAAATATCTTAAAAAAACAAGTAAAACTGACTGACACATATGAGGGAAGTGTGGTGTACAACTATCTGTTAAAAAAACAAGTAAAACTGACTGACACATACGAGGGAAGTGTGGTGTACAACTAGCTGTTAAAAAAAACAAGTAAAACTGACTGACACATACGAGGGAAGTGTGGTGTACAACTATCTGTTAAAAAAAACAAGTAAAACTGACTGACACATACAAGGGAAGTGTGGTGTACAACTATCTGTTAAAAAACAAGTAAAACTGACTGACACACACGAGGGAAGTGTGGTGTACGACTATCTGTTAAAAAAACAAGTAAAACTGACTGACACACACGAGGGAAGTGTGGTGTACAACTGTTAAAAAAACAAGTAAAACTGACTGACACATCCGAGGGAAGTGTGGTGTACAACTAGCTGTTAAAAAAACAAGTAAAACTGACTGACACATACGAGGGAAGTGTGGTGTACAACTATCTGTTAAAAAAACAAGTAAAACTGACTGACACATACGAGGGAAGTGTGGTGTACAACTAGCTGTTAAAAAAAACAAGTAAATCTGACTGACACATACAAGGGAAGTGTGGTGTACTAGCTGTTAAAAAAAACAAGTAAAACTGACTGACACATACGAGGGAAGTGTGGTGTACGACTATCTGTTAAAAAAAAACAAGTAAAACTGACTGACACATACAAGGGAAGTGTTGTGTACAAATAGCTGTTAAAAAAAACAAGTAAAACTGACTGACACATACGAGGGAAGTGTGGTGTACGACTATCTGTTAAAAAAACAAGTAAAACTGACTGACACATACGAGGGAAGTGTGGTGTACAAATAGCTGTTAAAAAAACAAGTAAAACTGACTGACACATACGAGGGAAGTGTGGTGTACGACTATCTGTTAAAAAAAAACAAGTAAAACTGACTGACACATACGAGGGAAGTGTGGTGTACGACTATCTGTTAAAAAAAAAACAAGTAAAACTGACTGACACATACAAGAGAAGTGTGGTGTACAACTATCTGTTAAAAAAACAAGTAAAACTGACTGACACACACGAGGGAAGTGTGGTGTACGACTATCTGTTAAAAAAAAAAAAGTAAAACTGACTGACACATACAAGGGAAGTGTTGTGTACAAATAGCTGTTAAAAAAAACAAGTAAAACTGACTGACACATACGAGGGAAGTGTGGTGTACGACTATCTGTTAAAAAAACAAGTAAAACTGACTGACACATACGAGGGAAGTGTGGTGTACGAATATCTGTTAAAAAAAACAAGTAAAACTGACTGACACATACGAGGGAAGTGTGGTGTACAACTAGCTGTTAAAAAAACAAGAAAAAATGACTGACACATACAAGGGAAGTGTGGTGTACAAATAGCTGTTAAAAAAACAAGTAAAACTTACTGACACATACGAGGGAAGTGTGGTGTACAACTAGCTGTTAAAAAAACAAGTAAAACTGACTGACACATACAAGGGAAGTGTGGTGTACAAATATCTTAAAAAAACAAGTAAAACTGACTGACACATATGAGGGAAGTGTGGTGTACAACTATCTGTTAAAAAAACAAGTAAAACTGACTGACACATACGAGGGAAGTGTGGTGTACAACTAGCTGTTAAAAAAAACAAGTAAAACTGACTGACACATACGAGGGAAGTGTGGTGTACAACTATCTGTTAAAAAAAACAAGTAAAACTGACTGACACATACAAGGGAAGTGTGGTGTACAACTATCTGTTAAAAAACAAGTAAAACTGACTGACACACACGAGGGAAGTGTGGTGTACGACTATCTGTTAAAAAAACAAGTAAAACTGACTGACACACACGAGGGAAGTGTGGTGTACAACTGTTAAAAAAACAAGTAAAACTGACTGACACATAGGAGGGAAGTGTGGTGTACAACTATCTGTTAAAAAAACAAGTAAAACTGACTGACACAAACGAGGGAAGTGTGGTGTACGACTATCTGTTAAAAAAAACAAGTAAAACTGACTGACACATAGAAGACACGTATGATGTACAACTATGAGTTAAAAAAACAAGTAAAACTGACTGACACATAGGAAGGAAGTGTGGCATTGCCCTGAGAATCTTCATTGACCCGGAACACCCACTCTCTGTACTCTGCCTTCTGTTGCTCATGGAGGAAGCTCAGCTCTGACGCCCACTTGCTTTCAACCGTCTGTAAAAATGTTTAGAATATGTTGTGAAAGACTATCACTGAATATCAGTCTATGAATGAATGAGAGAATCAATCAAGAATTAACATTACTGAACTCGGGACATTTCTATACATGTTCTGCCCCCCTTCTTCAGAAACCAATTGCTAACAGTACCAGTTGCAACCTGATTAAAAGTCCACCTGTTTCCCCCTCAGGACTGAATATCCTCCAGAACTTCTACTTCCCCCATGTTGAATTAGTCTTTCAATTTATGAGCTTTCTGTCTGCTCTGTTGCACTGTCCATTTGATCCCATAGATCCACACCTACTTCATCATAAAGTAGCTCTGATGCACTGTCCATTTGATCCCATAGATCCACACCTACTTCATTATAAAGTAGCTCTGATGCACTGTCCATTTGATCCCATAGATCCACACCTACTTCATCATAAAGTAGCTCTGATGCACTGTCCATTTGATCCCATAGATCCACACCTACTTCATTATAAAGTAGCTCTGATGCACTGTCCATTTGATCCCATAGATCCACACCTACTTCATCATAAAGTAGCTCTGATGCACTGTCCATTTGATCCCATAGATCCACACCTACTTCAGTATAAAGTAGCTCTGATGCAATGTCCATTTGATCCCATAGATCCACACCTACTTCATTATAAAGTAGCTCTGATGCACTGTCCATTTGATCCCATAGAGCCCTCACCACACCTATTTTATCATAGAGTAGCTCACCGAGCAGAAGAGCGGCTGCAGCTATTCAATCCTCTGCTTGTTATCTGGCGCACCTGGATATCCTGAATAGTCTATGAAATATTATATGCGGAAGTGCAGAGATGGGTCCATTCTAAGTCAAAATGAATACTGTTACAACTAAAGAAATATGAAGAAGAACTAACACAACGGCTAATAAACTATAAACATTCCTCAATGGGCAGAATAGGGGAAAAAAGTGGAAATGAAAAATCACTTATGCAGGCTTAATGAGAGAAGTAAATATATTTTACTGATGTTCAAAATAATGTTTTCCTGTAGTGAATTTATACCACAGACACACACAAAAAAAGGCAAGAAATACTGACATTTTAAAAGATCTGAACATCAAGGAAGTTTGACTAATAAACAGCATCTTGCCTGGGAAGCTGAAATATTTTGGTCATATCAAACGTCATAGTGGATTGGAAAAAAAAAAATAGAATTCACAGTACCAGGAAGGAGGGGCAGGGACTGACCAGCATGAAGATGGGCACAGGATATAAGTGACTCCTTGAATATGAAAGTACATGAGGCGGGAGAGCTGGCAAGAGACCAAGCTTCTTTCAGGGGAGCAGAGTAGACAGAGTAACAACTGCATGTAGCATGAGGAATTAAGAAAACTGTATCATGTAAGTAGAACCCAAGAAATGTACAGTGAGTTTCATAGTAGTGGATGAGTTAAATAGTTTGGTGATCATCATCATTATCATGTAGCATGCAGGTCTCTAACTAAACAAAATGTGATTAAAAAGAGGATATAAAGACAAATTACGAGCATTGTTAATAATAACTTGGAGAAAAACATACACACAAATCAAAGTGTAAAATAACAACAACACGCACACAAAAATCACCAACAACAGGTAATGTCTAAATATCAATGTTTTGTCTTGATGATATCTGCACATTTTTGGTCCAGTGTTGGACACAGCACAATGGAAACCACTCTACACATCAAGCTGGCAGTGCTGTTTTGTTTTCATGACTGTTCAACTACAAATACAGATGGACTCAATTTCATAATTGCTTGACGTTCACACTGAAACTTCGTCACACCCTATAGGTTGGAGACCTCTTATTTAGCAGGTCCTTTGCAGAATGTGCCCTTTCCTGCCTAAAATGTCCATTATATCCTGTGCTCATCTTCATTCTGGTCGACCCCCTGCCCCTACTTCCTGACGGCATCATTTCCCGATCATCTGGCACAATTACCTGGGTTTCCTCAAACTGTCTCTGTGCCAACAAGTTGATGTCTTCATCTCTGTATCCAGCACCGACATTGGTCAAGGCAACGTCCATCTCACGGCGCTGTCTGAAAGTGAGATGAAGAGAAAACAAATGAAGAAAATGAATGATGTAAGTGAGCTCAAAGTGTTGTTTACACGTACACACTCAAAAGGTTACAAAGATTAAAGGCTAAAAGGGGTGTAGCTAGACAAGAGCACTATGCAGGAAGCCAAAGAAGAATTAGAAACCAACACAGAACTGGTGTTGTGAGCCGCTACATATTGCAGGATTTACTAAGCACTTATGGACTGAATGGTTCGGTGTGCAATGAGGATAATCTGTCGACTAACTAACACACACTCATCTTTCTCTTTATACCCTTGTGAAGAACACCAAATGTTATCCAAACTTGGCTCAAGAAGATCTATCTAGTTTGTCTCAGATGCTGACTGCATCTGTTTGAAACTGCCCGCTCCCCCCCCCCCCCCCCAAAAAAAGAGATAGTATATTTCACATATCTCATCCCTGGCAATCTTCTTCTTCTTTTACCCTACAGCCTGTGCCAGGAAGCCGCTGTGGTGTAGCAGCTAGATGCTCACCTGCGACTCTGAAGGTTGTGTGTTCATGTCCTGACAAAGCTGAATACTTTTCAAAAATGACCTTGGCTCCCAGGTGACCCAGCCTTAAATGGGTTCCACACACAGTCCTGGGAAGTAAAGGCGGCATGCATGATGTTGACTTAATCACCCATCGAGTGCTGATTGGTCAATAAAATATAGGTCTAGCCCTAAAGCTCATTACGCGTAAAGGCGTGAAAAGGGTCCTTTACTTTATAATTTTTTTTTAATTGCACATGCTATAAACCATCACAGAGAGAAGTTAGATTAACTTTCATGTCTTTTGCTAGTTGTGTAGCTAATTTTTATGTCAATGCTTTTCTGTAGTGTGTTTTTTATTCCCTCCAGTCATCTCTTTCTGCTGTTCTCAAGTAGCACGTTTTAACTGCTGGCTGATTTTGTTCCATTCTGACCAGATGACTAAACCATTTGATTCTCTAATGTTCTATGAAATCCTTGACTGGTACTTTGCCCATCATTCTTCTTTTTGTTGTTGTTGTTGGTGACTCCGTCTCTTCATGTTTTTTCAGTGCCACAAATCTAGGTTTATGTTTTTCTAGGACTGCCAATGTCCAGCACTGATAGCACAAAGTTACTGAAAACAAAAAATTAAGATAAGACAACCAGATAAATTTTAACATGCTTGTTATGGTTGAATCCACAGTAAAACAGTGACCAAATGCTCACCCGCAGTCCCGAAAATCTAGGGTTCGAATCCACAACGAGGCTGATTGTTTTTTAAAACCGACCTTGGCTCCCAGGTGGACCTGGTCTAAATGAGAAACTGTCCTGGGAAGTAAAGGTGACCTGCATGATGTCTGCATCAACCACTGAATGCCGACTGGTCTAAAATAATATAGGTCTAACACAAAATGCCAAACACATAAAAAGGATCCTAAACTTTGTTCCTGATGGCCAACAACATCCAACCCCATTTCTGGCCAGTCAAATGGAAGCTTTAAATACTGACTGTCAGGTACTTACTTTTCCTGCAGCTGCTGCAAACTCCTATTCCTTTCCTTGATGACCTTTTCGACTCCCAGAGAATACTCGTGCTCCAGGTTGAGAAGAGTTTCCAGGGCAGGTGAGTGTATCAAAGTATGGTAGACTTCTGCAAACTTCTCATCCCTGCTCAACTCAAAGGGTTTGGCGAACATCCTTAGCTCCTGTAAAGTATTTGTTTTTATTTGAAAAAAAAAAGTGGTTTACATGCAAAATCTGAGGTTTAATGTATCGAAGTATAAGAAAATTAAATATAACGTGTTTATATGTTTTCTTTTAGAGAGGAAAGGGTGTGACGTACAGTAAGAGAGGGTGAGAGGAAGAGAAAGAGGGAGAAAAAAATCAGGAAAAGTAGAGATACAGGCAGAGAGAGAGATGGATAGAGAGAGAGATGGATAGAGAGAGAGCGAGAGAGAGAGAGAGAGCTGCAGCAGCTAAATGGCCAGGATGCTTGCCTGCTGGAGGATGGTTACAGGTTTAAACCCTATCAAGGCAAGTCTTTTTTAAAATTAACCCAGTCCCAGTAGAATCAAACTTAAAATGGATATAAGGAAGTGTCTTTGAAAATAAAGGTAGTCAAGTGAGTGTAATACGGATTAAATAAATAGGTCTGCCACTGTTGGAAGCATTTTAGGACAGGTTCTTCGCGAATGGAGTATAGTTCAGATGTTGGGTTCCACATAATGCAGCGGTTCTCAACCTGTGGGTCCAATGACCCTTTCAAGGGGTCGCCAAAGACCATAGGAAAACACATATTCACTAAAGTCATAAATTAGCAACGAAAATAATTGTATGGTTGGTGGTCTCCACAACATGAGGAACTGTTTTAAAGGGTCATGATATTAGGAAGGTTAAGAACCATTTACATAATGCCATCCTGTGATTCAAATATGGTCCCTTGAATCAGATGTTCAGCTTTGGAAATAACCAAAAATCATCAGGACCTATGTCTGGAAAGTATAGGGCCTGATGACCAAATAAATTTTGTTACTTATGAAAAAAGTAAGTAAAAGTAAAGGACCCTTTTCCATGCCTTTCAGGCATATTGGGTATATAGGGCTACACCTATATTTTATAGACTAAACGGCACTTGGTGGGTGATGTGGTCGGCATCACGCCACCGCCTTTACTTCCCAGGACTGTACCTGGTACCCACTCAGGGCTGGGTCAACCTGGGAGACAGAGTCATTTTTGAAAGAAGTCCGGCTCTCATCAGGAACCCAACCCACGACCTTTCCATCCACAGGTGAGCGTCTTGCTGCTAGACCAAAGTGGCTCCCTGTTACTGATGAAGAAAATCTTAAATACACATAAAAAAATTCCCCACGTGGGTTCCGAGGTCCCATTGGGAGAAAAACAAGAATAGACCCACTGCCTCCCCAACAAGTATGTCGTAAGAGTTGACTAATTGGGGAAACCCTTTGAAGCTGAAGTGCATCTGCCTGAAAGGCAAGGAACAAACAGTCTGCATACATATAAGTCAGATGTGTAAAATGGATGTACATGCCCTCAGATTCTAGAACAAGATGTCTGGAGGTAAACAGACAATCAGAACTTTCCTCCGGAATTTACAGCCGGTAAATGTGAAAATGCAGAAGAAGAAGAGAAGATACAAATAAATGAAATAAAAAGTTAAACAGACAATTACTGTCATGGCATAAATCAATCAGTCAGATGCATCTCACAATAAAGACTGACTCCATGGATCTTCTCCAACAGGCTCTTTTGTTTACCCTGGATGAACACTCTCAGACTGCTGTCTTCTTCTTCTGCTCTTCTAGCCTGCAATTGAGCATAGGCCCTCAACCAATTCAAGTTAAGTCATTCTATTCTTTGCTGTGGCATGCAGCTCTCCCCATCTTTTTAACTTCCCTCTCCAGCTTCCGACTCCATGTGTTTTTTTTTAGGTTTCCTTTAATTATTTGCCCCTGTGGGTTCCAGTGCAAAGACATTCTGGTTATATTGTTCTCAGGTTTTCCCAACGTGTGTCTTATCCAACGCCAACATATTTTCTTCACCTCTTGGTCCACTGGAACTTGTTTAGTTCTCCCCCAAAGATCTACATTAGTGATTCTCTTGTACCATTTAATTCCCTCTATTCTGCGCAGGCACCAGTTAGTGACTGTCTGTAATTTATTAGTAAGTGCTTTAGTTGTTCTCCATGGTTAATGCCATACAACAGTACTAATTTGTCATTAGAATTCCAAATTCTAAGTTTAGGATTAGTTTAAATGTCTTTTGATCTCAGCAAATTCCCTAGTGCTATCAAAGCTCCTCTTGCCTTTTGTATTTGTATTTGAATATCTCTATCAGTGCACCCATTTTTATCTACATCATTGTGCAAATAGGTGCACGACTGCACATCTTGGAGTGGGATGCCACTAAAGAAACCCAATTACTATTTGCCTGATTTATTCTTTATATTTGTCTTTGCTTCATGGGTTTTCAGACCTGTTGTGACCTCGCAACAAGCACATTTAAATTATCTTGCAGACTGCTGTAGCTTGCCTTCAACTTTCCAGCCAGTATGGTTTTTATAAATCTTTTTATACGGCTAAAAAATTTAATTTCTCTTCTTGAAAAAAAAAAAAAAAAAAATTTCCGTAAGATAATGTATAGCAGATAGCACTGTTTTGACTCCTAGGCTTTTCAGAACCTCTCTATTTGATTGTTTTTATAAGCCTTAACTGATTGCTTTCATAAGCCTTAATTAATTTTGGTTAAGTCTGTTTGATATTCTGGGTGAGATTTTGCATTCGATTTATACGCTCCGTCCTGGTAAGCTATAGTGCTGACATTTCAAAACCCCCACCACCCTGCTCTTTCTACGCAAAATTAAAATACCACACAATCAGTCAACCCACTTACCTGGCTGTATGTTTTCACCCAACGTCCCAGCAACTCATTAACTACAGATTCATTACTGTCCTTTATTTTCTGAATGGCTTCATCTGCATTTTTATCATAAAGTGCTGAGGTCTCCGCTTTAACAAATTCTTCAAGGTCATTTTCCAAATCTGAAAATCATGTAAGACGTGCGCTGCTGTAAATAATAAATGTTGATCTCCCTTTGGGATAAACCAAATGTTGAATACACTGTCAATGTTTCATAAATGTGATGCATGATCTTATCTTGCTTTGCTATGAGAAGAAAAAAAAATGAGCATGTTTAAACTGCTTCTAGCAGCATTCGGTTATATTTATGGTCTTGTTTATTTGTGCAAAGTGTACTGGCTGAGACTGATGTGTACCAGGCTTGATGGCTGTGTCCCTAACTGGATTATCATCATTATGTGCCCTTACAACTGGCGTAGGTGCTCAAGCATCTCCACAGGTCACGATCCCTGGTTGCCTGCAACAGCTCTCTCGATGTTATCCCTCCATGCCATGAACATTTTTCTAATTAGTTACCTTCTACGACATGCTTGTTTCAGAAAACAAAAACAAAAGAGGGGGAGGGGGTAGGTAAATGCATTATAAATTTGAGAGTTTTTGCATTATAAACTCTTTGAGTCCCAAGGAACGCATCATACATTCATAGGTTCCTACCTAGAAGCCCAATGAACGCATGATGCACAGATTTTATGTCTTTTTTGACCACCCTTTGGGTCTCTATTGCTAAACCCCCTGGGACTCAAAGAGTTCAGGTGAGTTTTTTTTTTTTAAATATACAACAACATTGACCCCTGAAATCTGTACGCTGTATTACAAAAGTCTGTGGACCACAGAATTAGAAAACACTGGCAAAAACCAATTGCACTGCTGTGTTTTCGCAGTTGCTAGCCTATTGGACAAGTGGTTGCATATGCACTGGATACTGAGGATGCAACAAACACTCATATAAATTAGATATGAGACAAACAACTATCTGCCAATGTCTTTATGCTGAAAAGTCTTGCAAGACTGTCCTCTCTTTGAGGAGCTGTGAAGTAATGTGTGGCCACACCCAGCAAGCTTGACAACTAAACTTTGGGAAAACCTGAGAGACCTGGAGATAACAATCCAGTTTATGGCCCACAGTGGATTATTTGGCAGAGCAAAGACTGCCAAAGAAGGACAAGTGGTCATAAGTTTGAATCCTCAGTTAAGTGGATTAAACAAAAATTAACATAGGCCTCTAGGTCAGCTCAGTCTAAAATGAATACCAGGAACTGTCCTTGGAAGTAAAGGTGGCTAGTGAAATGTTGAACATTCTCATCAATCAGCAGGTCCTTCAGAGAATGTTGCTGTCATTGCAACATGCCTGAAAGTGTCTCTTTTTAGAGCCAGTACTCCAGCCCTATGTAGCTTCATAGCCAAATACCTCTTCAAAGTTTTAGTATCAATAGTATCCACTTTTGCAGAGGTCTGCCTCTGCCTTATTTTTCAGAAACTGTATCTTTCATCACGATTCTCTCCAAGCCACCATTATGTTTAACATGGTAGGATAGGACCGTGTTTATTAGCCCATTCTTCTTGATGCTCAGTTCATGTAGGATGTCTATGTTTTTCTTCTTCTTCTAGGTTCATGGTATTCTAAAACGTTGTGTGCAGCATTTTAGTACAAACGTTTCAAATTGTTTTCTCCAATGCTGATCATATCACCCAACAAATGCCAATTGGTCTAGCAATAAATGTCTGAAACCCCAATGGCGTGAAAAGAGTACTTCCCATTTTTAAACAAGATAATGTGTTACATCTTCTTCTTCATCATTCCGAGTCCTTGAGGTTCGCTGTTGCAGATATCACAGCCCCCACTCATCTTTCTGGTTGGCATTCACTTTCCAGCTGGTAATACCAAGTGTTTGCAGATCTTTCTGGACATTATATCTCCAATGTCTTTTTGATCTACCTCGTGGTCTACGACCATTCATCTCCCTTATGTATACAGTTTTTACCTCTACCATTTGACATTCTCTCAATACGCCCCAGCCATTTCAACCTATTAGCTCTCATGATGCCAATGATCAATGGTGATTTAAACAGATCATGAATTTTGTCACTGCTTCTCACTCTGAATTTCCCGCTGTTTACACCTTTGATAGGTCTAAAGATTGTCAAAATACTCTGTTTTCTAAAACCTGTAATAAGCCTTCATCTCTTTTAGTTGTGCTCCAAGTTTCAGAGCCATTTAAAATGACTGGTCTTTTCAATGCAATAGGCCGTATTTCATGGAAACAAAAACAGTCCAATACAGAGGTTCTGGAAAGACAACAAATTAAAAGAGAATTATTGAAAGAAATAACAAAGGGACAACTGAAATACTTTGGCTACATTAAAAGACATAACACACTTTTAAAAACCATACTGGAGGGAAAGGTCAAGGCAAGAAAGCAAGAAGTGGGCAATGATACAAGTGGGAGGATAACACCAAGAGATGGAGGGGCAGAAGTCTGAGAGAGTGTACAACCAGGACAAGAGACACAGCATTTTAGAGATCCATTGCAGCTAACCTTCACGGTGGAGACGGCACCTGATTGATTAATTGATCAAAATGTAGAAACTGCAAGAAACTAATCCACTAACCTTGAACAACAAAGCATGGCAAACTGTGGGCCTGGATGAGGCGAGCAGCAAATTCCTTTGAAGAATTGGCCAAAGGGATGGTGACTGGAGTAGTTAATGTCGACTTTGTTGTCCTTGTGTAGTATGAAAAGGTAAAGTCCTTCTCTACTGTGTGTGGCATCCTGGGATACTTTCTTTACAACAAAGCCTGGAAGGAATGATATATAATCATTATCATCATCATCTAGTAGGCCTTAGCCAAATGTTGCTTCTATCAAAGCATCCGAGTCTCTTAACACCTCTGGGACTTCCTGTGAAAAGTCTTTCTCAGACAGACATGTCATTAGTTGAGTTAAGTTGATTCAGGATCCGACATCACAGTACTCGTGGCATTTCCATAAGCACTCAGTCTCCATCTTCAGCAGCTAGCTCAGAGTTCCAACACCAATGGTACCAGCAGCAGTGTAATTATGCATCTGTCTTGTATTTCCTCTGAAGCCTTTAACTGTTTTTTCACTGGCAGGCATGTCAATAATAAAAAACAAAAGCAGAAACTGAATGGATGTTATTGTAGGGCTTCATATATTAGAAACAACGCTCCAGCACCATATATCAGATTTGCTAACCTCTAAGCAGCAAATGTTGTGTTAGGAAGAATGGTGCTCTGGGGATCTGGCCAAAACCTAACTTCGAATTCAGAGTGCATATGATGAGAGGTGAGAAACAAATAAACTGCATACATGTAAACCAGATCTGTAAAATGGACGTGCGTGCAAAACTCAAGTTTTAAAACAATAAGAAAGACCAGAAGTGGGTGAAAACCAAGAACTTTCAGCCGGAGTTTACAGTTGTTTCACTAAGATAAAATTAATGTTCTTGCTGTCTTCAAGCACAGACATATTTTATATTAACCTCTTGTATCTGAACATTGGTGCAAGTCAAACTGAATGGGTCGCTGAGTGAATTACAATAGACAGTGAAATTTATACTAGAGACAACATTGCAGATATAGATAATTTATTTTAAGCGAACAAAAGAAGAAGAAAAGAAACTGCATAGAAGATGCAGAGATGCATTTTTATTTTATTTTAATTTTAAGAAGAATGATGAGAACATCTTGAAAAGATGAAAAGGGCAATAAAGAGGTCTTGAAAGAAGTCAACTCACAAAGAGAACAAAAGAAAGAGACATTCCACATCCTTTCGATATGTCACTGGCTGTAATCTCCGGCAGAAAGTTCTAGCTGTTCATCCACTTCTGGACTGTGAACCTGTTCCAGAACCAGAGTCTTGCATGCGCATCTGTTTTACATATCTGACTTGGTTTCTCACCTCTTAGGCAAATACACTCCGACTTCAAAGGAAGCTCCCAATTAGTTGACTCTTACGACATGCTTTTGGGTAGGCAGTGGGTCTATTCTTGTTTTCCCTGCAATAGGGCCCCAGAACCCACTCGGGGGAATTACAGGACACTAAACAACAGAAAAACTGAAAGATTTTGGCATTCTGGATGCCAACCTCCTAGATCCGAAAATAAATCCATGGAAGAAAGTACTATAATTTGATATTCTAACCGCCTATATTCTTTAAAACTGCTCTTATTAGCCGTTTTCATTAACAATGAATAATGGACCCAAAAAAAGGGGTAAGAAATATTAAACAACAATAAAAGGAAACACTTCTTTTTTCTCTGATCCTGTACTGTCTATCAGGTTTTGAAAAGGCATTGCTTAAGAGCCTTCAAGTGTGCTACGTAGGTGTTTGTGTTAATATTTAATGTACAGCGTCAGAAATTAAACTTTATCGTTTGCGTAGTCGACCTCTGGATCTACTTCCATTATGTTATGTTATCACAATTGACGTGTGGCGCGGTGATTTATGTCACAGGCGTGAGGGGAAGTTAAGTCCAACATGATGTGTATAAGGAGATACTCCGTACGTCACTCGGGCGCCAGTCCTTAACTATCCTGGTTGTACGGAACCTCACGCAAGACCCCTACAGCACGTCCTCGTCGTGCGCCACGGATAATGTCTCAAATGAGCATTAACAGAGCTGTCAGGGGATCTCAGAGTTCGGCGGCCCCCAGAGGTGATGTGTCCTTGTGGCTCTCATCAGCCCGCCCCCAAACGCTTGGGTGAAAAATGTTATCAAAACTCATTAGGAACATGAGTAGGTTTGCCAAACGTACAGCCAAAATTACAACCCTTAGTTAAAAGACTGCGGAGTAAAGAGAACATTGTTCACTGCACATCCTCTGTTAACCCTCAGTGTCGTCGTCACCGCGCTGAGGTACACCACAACAGCAACTATCCACAGGCTGGCCATCCTTGTACATCCTCGGTTAGCCCCCAGTGTCGTCGTCACTGCGCTGAGGTACACCACAACAGCAACCATCCATAGGCTGGCCATTCATGTACAAGCTCGGTTAACCCTCAGTGTCGTCGACACCGCGCTGAGGTACACCACAACAGCAACCATCCTAATTGTCCGACAAAACTAGATCATACGGATCAAAATCTGACCATCAAAATTTGTATTGAACTGAAAAAGACCGAATGTCCACACCCAAAGACCCCACTCGCCCGAGTGTTGGGAAAAAACTGATAACGATATGCCTGATGCAGGATGTAAAATTATGTCGGGCTAACGGCTCGTCAAAGAAATCTAACGTGCAAAGAAAAAAGAATGTACCTATCTGTGTGGTCACAAAAGTCCAAAACCCACGAGCTGCTACCCGCTGACTTCCAGAGGGCGCAGCCCCTGTCGAGCGGGAGGCCTGATACGGTTGTGAGGTTAAGCAGGCATGTGCAGGACGTGACGATTCCTTGGGTGAGCCCAGAACCAGAGCGCCATGTGCCGGCTCTGCATGCATGGAAGCCTCCTTGGATGACGGGGAATGCCCATGATCTGCCCCTGCCTTCCCTTGAGGGCTAACTGTTCCACAGGGGGCTGCCCCAAAGGGGTACTCCGAGGGCAATACCTGCGGAGGAGACAAAGTGGACACCACACAAATCAGGCAACGTCTCGACCCACACAAAACAATGGCCACAGTCAACCTAGAAATAGGCCTGACGTCTTCCTTCGAAGTCGGAGTACAGCTGCCCATGAGGCAGGGAAATGAAAAACGGTTGTACACGCAAAAATCAGGTTCAGGTGAAAGCCAAAAGTCCAAGCGGACGATTAACCGGGACCTTCCACTGGAATTCACAGCCGGTGATCGATTAAAAAAAAAAAAAAAAACAATTGACGTCTTTGCACATTGGGCATCCCCATGAGTGCTCAGTCCTCCGATGCAGCAGTCATTTCAAGGTACCTATGGAGGTTAAATGCTACTTCCAAATGCTTTCTAACTATTCGGAGTGGAGACTACCTGTAGCGATTTTCTGAAGCATGTTCATAGATCTGACACAATTACTGCATGTGTGGCCGCTTGTTCTGCTGCCCACGCGAGTGCTCTGGTAGCAGCAGCTATCTCCATTGTCATGCTTGATGTGTCATCTGGTAAGCACCGCTATTATATTATTGTTTTTCCCATCCTTTGTACTGTGTATGCCCATGCTGATCTTGTCCCACGCTCCACTGACCCATCTGTGTAAATGACGACGTCTTCTGGGGGTGAGTGCAGATCAATCAGTGCTCTAATCTCAGCATCTATGGTGGCAGGTATTCCTGCAGTACCTTCCCATTGTTATGACAACCTTAGACAAGTCGGGCAGGTCAACTGGTGTATCCGTCCATTCTTTTCCGTGACTGATCTCGTCTAGGGCACATACTTGCTGGATTATATTTTCTGCCTCGGCCATTCAGGAGGAGCCTTTTTTGAGATGCGTCCCGTTTATATCATTGATAGCGCTGTGCAGTGGATGGTTGATGTCTGCTAATATTCTCATCTACGCTTTTACCTGTGCCACTTTATGTCTGGTGGCTATAGTCAGCAAACCCAGGACATACTGCATGGCATGAGGTGTCTTTTGTGCAGCCGAGTATAAGTCTCATGGCCTCATTTTTTACCCGGTCTAGTCTTTCTAGCTGAGTTCTGCTGACAGTGAGGAGGCCCAGACCATAATCTAAAACACTTAGAACAAGTCTATTACATTATGTCTGTGACAGGGCTTTCTGTGGTGCACTGTCTGGAGGCAGACTTGAAACATGGAGAAAACACTAGATTACCAACAGAAAAAAACTGAACATAGGAGTATTTGATTTATCATGTTATGGATCTCATTCATCTGTCTAGAATATTGCGATGATGACAGCTCTCATTTATCCGTTGTTTATTCCCCGTGCGGGATCAAGGTTTTGGAGAGGAAGTAGAACAGACACAGTTCCCGTTAACAACAAGCATGTCCTCCCTGGTGGATTAATTTAATCAGAGACTAAAGAAGCAAGGACTTGGTGACATGGGATATCAATCATATGTCTGTCATATGTAACTGCCACTGGAGTTGGGCACAACGTGACGTGCTAAATGTAATTTTAATTGCAAACTGAGAAGAATTTACTGTTTACGACATAGATAGATCAGTTACAACACAGAAATAAAACTAAACAGATAAATCAAAAGCCTACACAAACTATGTATACAAACAAACCCTATAAACACACGGAAGTGGGTGTGTTAGGCGACCATCTTGTCAACTGAACGCCGGGACGCCGCCCGACACGGCTCTCGCGGACAGAAGTGGGTCATGCGGTGTTGAGGAAAAGTCGGTCACCCACGAGTGAAACGCGGACGCATAGCCCGGGCGGGTGGTGAGTACAAATAACCACGTTATAACCGTGTCTTTAAGGCTTTTTTTTTTCTGCCCGTTTTCATTTGGGCTCACCCAGGCGGACTAGCATCACCTAAATGTGGCTATAAGCACGGATGTGTTATCTGTCGGAAACGGGGCATTTTAAGCGGGTTTACCCAGTTCAACGTTTTTGTAGGCCTTCGTTTAGCCGCATTTTGCTTTGTTCGGGACAAAAATTAGGTCAGTAACTTAGTTTTTACTTGACGTGCCAGGCGAAGAGACCCGTGTGTGCATATATGCTTTTTGTTGCATTCCGGATTTAAGTGGATAAGTCGTCGCGGTAACACATTTGCTGCTTCTGTATGGAGATTTTATGACTGCAAAATGTGTTATGAGGTCATCTAAGGAGAAATGGGTCACCATACCTCTCCAGCTTTCAGCTTTCACCGTGTGCCCGAATCTCTTGTTCCTGGGACAATCGCTTCTTGCCGCTCGTGACGTAATATTGCATTCAGCACTTACATTATTGGAGGGCAAGGTTGTGCTTCTCAAGCCATGGTATTTTCCTTTTATTTCACGATTCCGTTACAAGTTAGATAGTGTGAAGTGTAGATTCGTTGTAGTTTAAGTATGTGTATTTCTGACAGCTGAATTGAACATCTCGTAATCGACTGAATATGATGTAATGATTGAACGGCCTGTAAACCCAGTGTAGGTCACTGGACTTCGGGACATTTTCTACCATTGTTTTGTGTCTTATAAAGCGTGTTATTAAAACCAAGTGTCGGGTCATATTTTCAAAACTACGCCTACGAACTGAAATAGTGTAGGCTGCTTCTTGTGGTTGGATTGGGTATAACACAGCAGCCTGTAAGTTGTTAAATGATCGTGCACTTTGCCTACCCTTCCCCCATTGATTTTTTTTCTTCTCTTTCTTGCGCGGTTGTCGGTTGGTTAACGATCAGTTAAAGAATTCAGTGCAGTGTGTTGCCTTAAATACCAGGTCATAGGAATTAATCACGAACGCCCCAAAAGTCGGGACAGAGAGCTGTGTTACTCGGGAAGGACTTGAAACTGCCCAAGACTTGTAAAATCCATCAAAACCGAAGGGCAGTTGGGGTCAAGCTGACCCAGAAATCCTCCATTGACCAATGGGAAGGGTTATTTTTTGTCCTAATTTTAGACCAATCACAACTGGAGTAGGTTGCCTCTGGGCTGGGAAAGGAGTGGGAAATGGGTTAAGCATTCAGACTTCGCCCATTGTGGCGATTGTTGGTAATCAACCTTGGAGGCCGGGCGCAGCAGGGCACTAGCAGTGGGGATAAATAATAACTGTCCTGTTCGTTTCAAGTGTGAGGGCGCGCAGAGTAATAATGTTTACCATTTAGTGTTGTTACCCATTACTCGTTTGTTCGCCCATTGGGGGGGGGGGGGGGGGGGGGGGGGGGGGGTTGTAGTTGTGGGTATTTTTAACCTGTGCGTTTTCATGTATGTGTGTGAGGGCGTGTAGAGTAATAATGTAAAACATTTTGTGTTCGTCTTCTTCCTCTTCTTCTTCTTTGCGTCCTCTTTTACCACTTCGGGTGTCGAGGGAGATATAAGGTCCTGCTTCGTGCTCTTCTGGCCGCTTTGACCATAGAAACATTGTGCTACTGTAGATTTTCTGTTATCTTTCCATGTTGTTCTTGGTCTGCCTCTTGCTCTACGTCCCTTTCTTCTTCTGGTCTGTGCCTTGTATGGTATAGCAAAAGAACGCATTCTCTCCAAGTGGGCAAACTGTCTTTGTATGTAATTTAGAACTGAATCTGTACCGAATTTATCTCGTATGACCTCATTCCTGATTTTATCTCTTCTGGTCACTCCTACAGACTTTCTCAGACTGTGTTGTTACCAATTGCTAATTTGTCAGCAAATTTTAGCGATTATTGGAAGTCGATATTTTTGAGGTGAAAAGATCCACTGCGCACATACACGGGAATAAAATATTAATAAATAGTTAAATACTGTTAGCATAAAGTACGTGAGTGTATGCTGGTGTTGTGTGTGTGTGTATGTCTGGAATATGCGGGGGGGGGGGGGGGTTGTTATTGTTTTATTCTCTGTCGTTGTTACACATTTTGATGATTTGTTAGAAAACATTACACAAGCCGAAAAGAGGGCGAGTGGTGGCACAGATAACGTGGTCCTTTTCTTTTTAATTAAACCATACTGGGGACTCCGAGATTTTGTAGTGAGTTCACGGGAAAGTCCAATAGTATAGGGGTGTTAGGGTGTGAAATCAACACCAACACTAAACCTATTCGCTCCCACCCCATAATATTGAACTTTGGTAAAGCTTACGCTAAATCTTCTCAGAGAGAGTTAGCCTCGCCTATTTACACACTAGTCACTTTTGATTAGTAGTTGTTGACCCTCGTCACCTTTACACAAGGTTGAAATCGCATGCTGTATATTTCAACACGCCAGCGCTATTAACGCTCCAAAACATGGGGCACGGGTCCTAACACAACCTCCCACGAGAGTGGGAAGACAACACCTAAATGGAAGACAACACAGAAAGCAAACATTAGAGCGGGACACGCCCGTAACCTTCAGCTAAGTTGACCAACCTAACAAACTATGAATGAAAAGTGACCTAGTGCGTAAATAGGCGGGGCTAATTCTGTTTGGGAAGATTTGCGTAATGTTTACCTGAACTTTGTCAAGAAACTCCTCGCGATATCTCAGAATCCCTTAAATTGGGGGGAACAAAAAGAAAAGTACCAATAGCTGTCCTGTTTGTATGAATAAAGTATGTGTGTGAGAGCGCGCTGAGTTTATCCTTTGGTGTTACTGCCCATATTTAGCCTATTTCGGTGATTGCTGGTAACTGACACACGATGGCAGGCGTATACTCAAGTAACTGTCCTATCCTCGCGCTTGCGTGTGTGTGTGTAAAGGCGGGCAACACAACATTACTTACTCTCCGGTGTTGTCACCCATTGCAGCCTATTTCAGAAGCCGTTGGTAATCAAGGGCAAGATCAGCCAGGATAAATGCCACAGAGGTTAGAAAAATCACAAATGACCGGTCGTTTTATTTTAAGTGTGTGTGTGTGTGAGAGAGAGAGAGAGAGAGAGAGAGAGCGAGAAGGTGGGCAGGATAAACGCCTATTATTTAAAAGTAAGTAAAGGTCCCCTTTCCACATCCAAGCCTTTTGGGAATATAGGGCTAGACCTATATTTTCTTTTAGACCAATCGGCTCTTGGTGGGTGATGTGGTCAGCATCACGCCGGCGACCTTTACTTCCCATGACTGCACCTGGTACTCACTTAAGGCTGGGACGACCTGGGAGTCAAGGTCATTTATGAAAAAAAAAAAAAAAAACGCCCGGCTCCGTCAGAACGCGAGGACACGACCTTCCGACCTACAGCCACCAACGCCACAGCGACTCCCGCCTATTATTTAGTATAATTATAATTTTGTAAAGCTGGCATATACTTTGTTTTTCAATTGTTTGTACCTTCTGTGAGTAATCTTCTTCTTCGCGTTTCCCAGCTAAAAACTCTGGCGAAAAGTTCTGGTTGTTCGTCGATT
The DNA here is from genome assembly GCA_905116865.2 of Candidula unifasciata. Lineage (NCBI taxonomy): Eukaryota > Metazoa > Mollusca > Gastropoda > Stylommatophora > Geomitridae > Candidula > Candidula unifasciata. Next base: position 119,588 of record CAJHNH020000350.1, read on the forward strand.
TCTGGACTATAGTCTTGTTCCAAACTTGAACGTTACGTGTACATCCGTTTCACAGGTCTGGTTTAATTGTATGTTTGCAGACTGTTGGTTCCTTGCACCTCAGGCAGATGCGCTCCGACTTCGAATAAAACCCTAATTCGTCTACTCTTAGGATATGCTTGTTAGAAAGGCCATATGTTAAAACTGGATGTATGTAGCAAGCAAGAATTCTTTTTCTAACTCTCAATGACAAGGATATATTGCACAAAGATGTTTTTCATTTTATAAAATGCAGTTTTTGCCTGTCCTATTCTGTTTCTTATCTCAGTTATGCATCTCCCATCTGACGTTATCCATGTGCCCAGATACTTAAATTTTTGTACTTGTCCTAAAATAACACCATCGACTTTTATTACACATGTCTGTTATGTACCACTTTTTTTGGGGGGGGGGGGGGGAGGGAGGGTCCAGAGCCTGAAGATTAAGGCTGTCGCCACGGACTGTGCAGGTTAGGATGTTTAATTGTGCCCTTGACAGAAAAACTCCCATCACCTCGTCCGGGTATACTGTGCAGGTAAGCGTAGAGCGTGGGCTATCATATGTTACCATCTCACATGGTCACTAGAATCACGGATCGGAGCCGTGTTCTTGTCTCACCACATCTATACTGCCAAGTCACCCGAATATTTATCTCTTTGGTTAGGTTCACGTAAATCTCCCTAATATAGGTCACTTTTCATTCACGAGCTCGTTGGGCTGGTCGACTACCTGAAGATTACAGGTGTGTCCCGCTCTATTGTTTGCTTTCTGTCTTGCCTTGCATTGACGTTTTCATTCGGAGAAAGAGAATGCCTGTGACACAGGTTGACCCTCTAGCAGGAGGGGGTGTGGTGTTATGGGGGGGGGGGGGTGCTCCATGTTTTTGGAGCGTTAAAAGCAGTGGCTTGCTGAAATATACACCACGCGATATCAACGGCATCGCGGAACACCTCCGTAACCTTGTGCCAAAGTGACAGGTTCAGGAACTACCAATCAGAAGTGACCTAGAACTTTTCCTCCCGTCACATTCTATTTCAACAAACAATTGATTAGTCGCCTTTCACAACGCGTTAAATCAAGTTTGTGCAATACAAAAGAAGCCCAATTTCCACCGCACCATTTCCCATGTATATTTCAAATTACACAATTGTGGAACTCCTTCCCCCCCCCCCCCCAACCCCACCCGCCTGTGGGACCCCGAAGCCCACTCGGGAATAAAGTGGCCTATATCTTTTGCTTTTCTGCTTATTAAGTGCTGTTATGTCTGCTCTCATTTGACCAGATGTCAGATTTCAAGGCGGGAATTATGTCTCTGGCATCCTGACAGTCGATAATTTACATTTAATGGAAATCGCTTTTTGGCAGACATGGTTTAATTTATTTCTAAATTTGCTAGATATGAAACGTGTGTTTGCAGTAACAGAAGAGACCAGCATGTATTTGTGGGTAGTGCTTTCATTAGCATTTAGGATTTTATTGAAAGGCATATCAGGGAAATGTCGGAGGAGGGAATCAGGAATGGAATGTGAATAAAGGGGAGGGGAGGGGGTCAGGAATGGAATGGGAATAAGAAGGGGGGGGGGGGGTAAAAATGGAATGGGGATAAGAAGGGGGGGGGGTGACTGTTGAGGGGGGGGGGCAAGAATGGACTGGGAATAAGAGATGGGGGGGGGGTGACTGTTGGACTGGGGGGGGGGGGGGAATCAGGAATGAAATGGGAATAAGAGGGGAAATGTCGGTTGGAGGAGGGGATCAGGATGGAATGTGAATAACAGGGGGCGGCTATTGAAGGGGGGGGGGGGGGGGGGGGGTCATGAATGGAATGGGAATAAGAGGTGGATGACTGTTGAGGTGGGGAGGGGGGGGGGCAAGAATGGACTGGGAATAAGAGAGTTGGGGGGGGGGGGTGATGATGACTGTTGATGGGTTGAAAGCCCAGCATCTGAGGAGGACACTAAATACATGTGATAGCAACAACGGTCCTGAAATCCCATGATCTAATCGTGGAAGACTCTTCTTGGTGCCGGCGGATCTTGTTGGTCACAGTCGCCATTGCAAATGATTTACTTGCCTCCTGATAGCACAGGATACCACTATCGTTTGCTAGGACGGTAAGGTGCCAACAACACTGGGTGACCAGTTCTGATTGCTTATTGTTCGTTTTTGAGATCATCTTCATTGCACATTTAACGTGGCCCTTTGGGAGAGAGTAAACAGTGCCAGAGGAACAGATAGATCATTAGGGTCTGAGGAGAATGGCACTGCGAGGAGTTACAAGGGGATCTCGGGGAGGGGGGGGGGGGGGGAGGGACGAGACGGATATACAATCAGACTGTTACTGGTACCATCGGAATTTTAACTCTGCGCTTGCTGCTGAAGATGGGGACGGAGCGCTTATGGAAGTGTTCCGAGTGCTGTGATGTCGATTCTTAATTCAACATTCAACATGACCATAAGTGTTCCGATCTGCCCCTGAGTATGTCGCTGAGTGCTTTTAGGCCAACAACTCCCATTCTGTTCTGGTCACAAGGCAGACGTGGTTAGGGCCTTGTGGGAAAGCGTGTACAGTTCGGAGGAGCAAATGGATCACCACAGTTTGGTGTGATTGATGCAGGGGGAGGGACGAGAGGTTCTGGCAGATGTTGGAGGATCAGAGGAAAGGCAAGACGGACAAATAATCAGAATGCTACTGGCACCATTAGTATCGGAACTCTTCGCTGGCTGCTGAAGATGGAGACAGAGCGCTTATGGGAATGCCCCGAATGCTATGATGTCGGTTCTTGAATCAAATCAAATCTGTTTTGGTTGATGTAACGACGGGTGGCTCCCCTATTGTTTTCCTGTCTTCCGGCTCCAACTGGTACACCTAGGGTATGCAGTCTTTTCAGTGAAAAATCATGTTCCACGAAACTAAAAGCCTGACAGCGTTTAGTCTCTCGCCTTTGCTTCTATCACCATCAGCATGACCAGTTCTGAAACATCGTGATGACTATGCAAACTAATTTAAAAAAATATATATATTGTTATGTCCAAAGGCTCAGTTATTAGTGCATTCACAACAAACAACATTCAGTATGCACTCCGACCATTTTGTCGAATACACAATTGAACTAAGCTGTAGAACACCCGAAATACCCGCTGATGTAACTGGGGGCAAGACAGCGTGACACCCCTCTGACGTAGAAGAATCTGAGAAAGCATAAATTAAATTTTAAACAATGTGTAAATTGGCCGGGAAACGCGAACAGGACCTTTTTAACTTCACCCTCTAGCTCCCTTCTCCGTGTGTGTGTGTATTTTATTTTTCTGCCTTTATTTTTATGCCCTAGTGGATTCTAGTGCAAAGACATTCTTGCTGTATTTGTTCTTAGGTGTTCTTAACGTAGGTCCTATCCAAGCTACTGGTATTTATTTTCGATCCCAACAGACCAGTTTCTACCACCTTACCGAGAACTGGAACCCGGCTCTCCTGAATGAAAGCTCAGCGTTCTAACCTGTCGGGTCATCCCTACTTCCGAGACAGTTCCTGGCTGGTTCATCTATTGAGCCCCACACCCTCCGGAAAAAAAGTGGTACTTGCCAACAAATACCCGAAGCCTGAAGAGGCAACGTCAACCTCCAGACCTCCCTCTGCTTCCCATCCCAGTCTTCTGGATAAAATAGTGAGAAGTGGCTTGTTAGCATTTATTTGGTTAGATGTCTAGACGTGGCTGGGGGGTGTCATTTTGTACCCTTGTTCCCTCGCATTACTTGACCTTTCGCATTTTATCTGAGTTCTTTTTCGGGGATGGAAATTACAGGCAACAGGATCTTTACCAGAAAAACAGTGTCTGACCCACAGTCTAAACCACAAATTAAATCAGATGAAAAAAGAAAAAAAGAAAAAAAAGCGGTAGGGTTGTAAATAAAAAAATGAAGTCAGTGATCAGTGTTCCTAAAGTACGAACTGAAGAATGTAAAAGACAATATTCGGCAGTTATGTAAAGAAATCAAGAATCAGCTCCAAAAAGATAGGTTCACCCCTAGGGTATGTGGGGCACAGTGAATTCATTGTCTTGTGTGCCCTTATATGGCAAACTTAGCTCGTTGTCTTTTTCTCCATTCCCATTTACCAGGTGCAATCTCTTTGATATAATGAATAGAATCTTCTTCTTCTTCTTCTTCTTCTTCTTCTTCTTCTTCTTCTTCTTCTTCTTCTTCTTCTTCTTCACTTTCACCAGCTGTAAACTCCGGCAGAAAGTTCTGGTTGTTCATCCACTTTTGGACTGCAGTCCCAGAACCTGAGTATTGCGTGTGCATCCGTTTTACAGACCTGACTCGTATGAATGCAGACTGTTGGTTCCTTGCCTCTCGGGCAGATGCACTCTGACTTCGAAAGAAGCTCCCAATTAGCCGACTCTTACGACATGCTTTTGTGTAGGCAGTAGGTATATTCTTGTTTTCCCTATAATAGAGCCCCGGAACCCACACGGGGAGATTGGTTTCTAGTCCAGCACCTTTGACGGCACTTTTAAGCTTTGTCACTTCATCTCGTCGGCTGCGAGATTTAGTAGGGAATTCCTAGGTAGTTACCTAGAAGGTCCTAAAGCAGGAAAAGGGGGAGGGGGAATTATGATTAGTTTCCTTTTCTTCTTGTTCTTTCGTTCGTCTGAAATATATTATCTAAATAATACCGTCTTCACTGTATTCTGTAATTCACTTAGCAACCAGTTAAGTTCAGCTTGAACCGGTTATTCTCTTGGGAAAACCTTAGGCAGTGGCACTGCCAGCTCCTGATAAAAGGCCAGACTGCTCAAACGGGAATTCCCGTTTTTGTGAGGCTGGCGTGGTCGGTCGGTGGTAACAATTAAGGAGGGCGCTGAAAAGGGCCATCGTGGTGTGTCGATGGGGAAAAGGCCCTAAAAAGAAGGACATGTATGCATACTCGGCTGTCGATTAGGGTTAGGGTTGGATGGTATATGTGTTTAAAAGAAAAATTACTGTATATACAGTCCTTTATAAAAAAAAAAAAATTTCAACACTACACCGGCTTGAGCAGATAAAATTTGAATATTTATCCACCAAATAAAAGAAGACTTAATCAAACAGTTATACGGAAGTTTGTTTCGACTGAATAAAATAGAATAAAAGATCTTCAGAATTTTAATTTGAAAATGCTCCCCGGGGAATCAGTGCCTAAAATCGCAGTAACCGGATTTTTGAAGGACAATCTGCACCAAACAACTTTACATGTGTTGTTTCAAATAGTATGGTCTACTTTTCTGCACTCCTTGTGACTTCTTGGAATAGAACGAGGGATATCTGCTCGGTACAGAACAAGTTAACATACAGGCTGTTTGGGATCAAGCCTAGCTAGATATACAGTCTGGCTGTGACTGAGCCTAGACTGATTCACAGACTGGCTGTGTGATTTAGCCTAGATTGATACACAGTCTGGCTATGTGATTTAGCCTAGATTGATACACAGACTGGCTATGTGATTGAGCCTAAATTCATACACAGTCTGGCTGTGATTGAGCCTAGATTGGTACACAGACTGGCTGAGATCAAGCTTAGATTGGTGAAGCTTAGATTGTACATACTGGCTGGGGTCAAGCCTAAATGCGTACACACACTGGCTGGGATAAAGCATACATTGGTACACAGACTGGCTGTGACTGAGCTTAGACTGGTAAACAGACTGGCTCTAACTGAGCTTAGATTGGTACACAGACTTGCTGTGATTGAGCCTAGACTGGTACACAGACTGGCTGTGATTGAGCCTAGATTTTTACACATACTGGCTGGGATCAAGCTTACATTGGTGCACAAACGCTGGGGTCAAGCCTAAATTAGTACACAAACTGGCTGGGATCAAGCCTAAATTATTACACAAACTGGCTGGGATCAAGCCTAAATTGGTACACAAACTGACTGGGACGGAGCCCTTTTTGTACACTGACTGCTGACTGGAGTGGGGCCTAGTGTGGTACACATACTGAGTGGAATGAAGCCTAGATTGGCACTGCACCTCCAAGGGGTTTTAGGTGTCCAAATGTCAGCAGACATCAAGCTAGTGCCCAGAGGGGGCCCTCTGACTGGCACGAGACCTGGACGACGGTCTCATTGGTTGTGCACGCATGCGTGAATATGAGAAGGGAAAACAGTCGAGAGCTAACCCCAGATCAATAACAACGTACCAAAGAAAATGAACCTAAACGAACCATTTCGCGGCTTGTTTGGCTATTGGTGTTTAAATATGTAAACAGGATACTGATGAATGTTTTATGTATCTTCCGTTACCATACAATTGAAAGGGGGAGAGGGGCATGTAGAGTGGGAATAAAATACGTACATCGCCCATTGTATGCCGACTGGTCTATAAAAATATAGGTCTAGCCCTATATGCCCTATACGCCTAAGGGCGTGGAAAAGGGACCTTTACTTTTTACTTAATTACAAGATTCGCACTCACAGAGGGGTAGGTAGATAGATAGACAGACAGACAGACAGACAGACAGACAGACAGACAGACAGACAGACAGATAGATAGATAAATAGATAGATAGATAGATAGATAGATAGATAGATAGATAGATAGATAGATAGATAGATAGATAGATAGATAGATAGATAGATAGATAGATAGATAGATAGATAGATAGATATACAGACTGATAGATAGATAGATAGATATACAGACAGATAGATAGATTTACAGATAGATAGATAGATATACAGACAGATAGATATACAGACAGATATACAGACAGATAGATATATATACAGACAGATAGATATATATACAGACAGATAGATATATATACAGACAGATAGATATATAGACAGACAGATAGATATATAGACAGACAGATAGATATATAGACAGACGGATAGATATATAGACAGACGGATAGATATACAGACGGATAGATATACAGACAGACGGATAGATATACAGACAGACGGATAGATATACAGACAGACGGATAGATATACAGACAGACGGATAGATATACAGACAGACGGATAGATATACAGACAGACAGATAGATATACAGACAGACAGATAGATATACAGACAGACAGATAGATATACAGACAGACAGATAGATAGATAGACAGACAGACAGACAGGCATAAAATAGGAGGAGGAGAGAGAGAACAATTTGAAACGCCTTCAACCGTATTAGGCAAATAAGGCTAGATATTTTATAGACCAACTAGCTGTACCCGGCCACGCGTTGCTGTGGCATAGTTTGGCTAAATGGAAATGAAAGAAAATATAAATCGCACGTGTCTAATACAATCATTGTCTGCTCAGATATAGAGATAGTCTTTGAAAACCCCCCCCCCCCCCCCCCCCCCCCCCCACCACCACAACTAAATCCACCTACTACTCTCTCCCTCATCAAAGGTTTTTGGAAAAGAAAGGCAATGGAAATCGCACGTGTCTAATATAGTTAATGTCGCAATCATTCTCTGCACAGATATAGAGATAGTCTGGTTTTCCAACTTTAGACTGGCTCTAACTGAGCTTAGATTGGTACACAGACTTGCTGTGATTGAGCCTAGACTGGTACACAGACTGGCTGTGATTGAGCCTAGATTTTTACACATACTGGCTGGGATCAAGCTTACATTGGTGCACAAACGCTGGGGTCAAGCCTAAATTAGTACACAAACTGGCTGGGATCAAGCCTAAATTATTACACAAACTGGCTGGGATCAAGCCTAAATTAACTGACTGGGACGGAGCCCTTTTTGTACACTGACTGCTGACTGGAGTGGGGCCTAGTGTGGTACACATACTGAGTGGAATGAAGCCTAGATTGGCACTGCACCTCCAAGGGGTTTTAGGTGTCCAAATGTCAGCAGACATCAAGCTAGTGCCCAGAGGGGGCCCTCTGACTGGCACGAGACCTGGACGACGGTCTCATTGGTTGTGCACGCATGCGTGAATATGAGAAGGGAAAACAGTCGAGAGCTAACCCCAGATCAATAACGACGTACCAAAGAAAATGAACCTAAACGAACCATTTCGCGGCTTGTTTGGCTATTGGTGTTTAAATATGTAAACAGGATACTGATGAATGTTTTATGTATCTTCCGTTACCATACAATTGAAAGGGGGAGAGGGGCATGTAGAGTGGGAATAAAATACGTACATCGCCCATTGTATGCCGACTGGTCTATAAAAATATAGGTCTAGCCCTATATGCCCTATACGCCTAAGGGCGTGGAAAAGGGACCTTTACTTTTTACTTAATTACAAGATTCGCACTCACAGAGGGGTAGGTAGGTAGATAGATAGATAGATAGACAGACAGGCAGACAGACAGACAGACAGACAGACAGACAGACAGACAGACAGACAGACAGATAGACAGATAGATAGATAGATAGATAGATAGATAGATAGATAGATAGATAGATAGATAGATAGATATACAGACAGATAGATAGATAGATATACAGACAGATAGATAGATTTACAGATAGATAGATAGATATACAGACAGATAGATATACAGACAGATAGATATACAGACAGATATACAGACAGATAGATATACAGACAGATAGATATATATACAGACAGATAGATATATAGACAGACAGATAGATATATATACAGACAGATAGATATATATACAGACAGATAGATATATAGACAGACAGATAGATATATAGACAGACAGATAGATATATAGACAGATAGATAGATATATAGACAGATAGATATATAGACAGACAGATAGATATATAGACAGACGGATAGATATATAGACAGACGGATAGATATATAGACAGACGGATAGATATACAGACAGACGGATAGATATACAGACAGACGGATAGATATACAGACAGACGGATAGATATACAGACAGACATATAGATATACAGACAGACATATAGATATACAGACAGATAGATAGATAGACAGACAGACAGACAGGCATAAAATAGGAGGAGGAGAGAGAGAACAATTTGAAACGCCTTCAACCGTATTAGGCAAATAAGGCTAGATATTTTATAGACCAACTAGCTGTACCCGGCCACGCGTTGCTGTGGCATAGTTTGGCTAAATGGAAATGAAAGAAAATATAAATCGCACGTGTCTAATACAATCATTGTCTGCTCAGATATAGAGATAGTCTTTGAAACCCCCGCCCCCCCCCCCCCCCCCACCACCACCACAACTAAATCCACCTACTACTCTCTCCCTCATCAAAGGTTTTTGGAAAAGAAAGGCAATGGAAATCGCACGTGTCTAATATAGTTAATGTCGCAATCATTCTCTGCACAGATATAGAGATAGTCTGGTTTTCCAACTTTAGAACACGCACCTTATAATTGTGTCTTTATATTAGTGGTCGTTTAAATGGTTTTATTAGCACAGTAACAAAAATGGTTATTAGGTTATCACATGCTAAAGCTGTTTGTATTTTTATAGGGGACGGAAGTAAAGCTACAACCGTACTTGTGAATAACAAAGTAAGTCGTAAAAAATAGAATAGCGGAGGTAGCGTTAGTAAAATATAAACATATTAGGTAATGAGAACTTGAAAATCACGTGTAAAGCTCTTTAAGTTCTCTTAAATTTAAGTCATTACCCCCTCCCCTCCCCTCTTCCACCGACTACTGCTCTCTCCCTCTTCGAAGGATTTGAAAATCACTACCTGGCAATATTTTTTGTTGCTGTAACTGACATTGACATCCCTGTCCATCTGGACTAAAATGGGGAGCAGGAATTGTAATAGGTAGTGAATGGGGCTAGTGTAATATTTATGACATCATCCTTCAAGTACCAGTACAACTACTACCATGACCACCACCACAGTAGCTAAAATAATGTCACTGCTATCTGTGTTACCATCGGAGTAGACAGAGAGTCGTGAGCCAGAAGATTTGGTTCCGCATGGCTAGTGCTGTCGCCTTAGACTGGCCAGGTTAGGATGTATAATTTCACTTCCCGACAGAAGAACGCCATAACCTTACCGGCGGTCTTCACATGAGAGCACTATGGTGTAACAGCCCAACCACAACTATTACTGCTTCTGCTACTTTAAGTGGGTTAAGCAGTTACTGTGACTTAAAGCTCTCTCAGTTAATAGTTCCCCCCCCCCCCCCCCTAAATTCACCGACAACTCTTTCCCTCATTTGGGAGAAAAAAAAAAAACACTTAAAAAGCAAATGAACACAGGAAAAAAACACCATAATTAGGAAATGAACGCCATGGTAAACAGCACAGCTTAAAATTCCAACGCAGATGAAATAACTAAATCTAAATGAAAATAAATGAAAATCTATATAATTTCAGCGTAACCATGCAATCGGAAATTTTAACAATGCAATCATAAGTATGCGAAATGGTCAAATTTAATTATCAAATGGTTTACCCATTTACTTTTTTTTTTTTAAATATTAAGGCAACATGGCTAGTGCTGTCACCACGACAGAGCAGATGAGGATATTTTTTTAGTCCGGGGTAAAAAAAAATTTAACAACTGCGGATTCGAACCCAGGTCTATCGCACATGAACCCAGTGTTCTAACCATTCGACCAGGCAGGCACTTAATCGGAACACGAAAAGAGAACTCAACTATTAGACATGTGTGTCCCTAACTGTGTCGCGATTAAAACAATTCAAAACCGCAGGCAATTGTTTTCTCGTAGACAGATACTCCAGATATATTAATGAAATAGAAATCGCACGTGTTTAACACGGTTAATAAAGTTAATGTCGCAGTCACTGTCTGTGCCGACGTCGAGATAGTCCTTGATTGCCCCCCCCCCCCCCCCCCCCCCACCCCATCGAAGGTTGTTTGAAAAAAAAAACAGAAAATAGAAATCGTGTTTAATATGGTTATTGTGGCAAATATAGAGATAGTCTTGTTTGCTGTACCACGACCTACTCTATGTATTAGTATTATTGAAGGCGTTGGCTGCACGTAACTCACCGGCGAATGGTAAATACGGCGCATGCGCAATTACTAACGTGGCTATAATTAGAAATCACTAAAGTTATAAATATTAGTTGCGTATATTTTGGCATAAATTGTGGTCACCTATCTCTAACAGTGACAGGTTGAATTTCAAACCACGACAGTTCAAAATCCGGTATCACAACAAACATATCCTGAAAATTTTAGCTAAATCGGTTCAGTAGTTTCCGAGTCTATAGGGGTGAAACAAACATTGATTTATATATATATAGATTGGCGTTAAGCGTAGTAAGGAAGTACAATTTGCTATGCATTGCTGGGCGGCACGGGCTATATCCATTCTTCATTGATATAGGATGCCTTCAGTGTGCCACCAGTCCATCTTCTCATTGGACGCCCACTTGCTTTCACATCGGATCCTTGTAAATATAATGTATAACTGATAAGAAGAACTAACAAGAGACCCGAGGAATGGTTCTTCTTGTCAGAAATTTCTTATATCCAAATAAGAATTCAAGCAAATTATCGGGGATTAACAGATTGTTCTTCACACCAGAAGTTCGTTATTTCTGAGTTTGCATTAAGCAATCTGCATTGTGTGTGCATAAACCCACGAAGATAGGTTTTCATGAAACGAAATGATTCATAGAAATACAAGGTCCGACAATTACTAATGAGATTGATTTGATTATGGCCAAGATAAAAAGGCCGTCTATGAAGCAAAGCATGGAATCCAAAGGGGCAACCTTTATCTGTGATCTGGCAACATTTCATCGCCGCCTGATAAGCAGACAGCAAACAAGTCGCCATTTTCATGACCTAGTCAGAGGTGTATTGTTACGTAATCAGCATGGAGCAAAATGTCAACATTAAATAATGTTCTAAACTGAGAAAAAGCGCCACTGAGACAGTAAATTGATGCAACAAGTTTATGCGGATAATTGTTTATCTTGTGCATAGATTTTCAGGTGGTATTTATGATTCAAAGTGGTGTGAAAGTGATTACTAATGCAAATAGACCTGGACGCCCAATTTCTGTTTGTAACGAGGATCTCATGGCAAAAGTCAGAGAACAGATACAAGAAGATAATTTTTTTGACTGTTAGGATGATGGTAGATGAATTTGGTGTTAATACAGAGACCTTGTAATATTTAAGTGCAAGATTTGGGTAAGAAAAAAGTTGCTTGCTGGTTTGTACCTTCTTCATGACAATGCTCCGGCTTACCGGGCGGTAGTTTGTACGAAATTTGTGGCCTTAAAATGAGTGTGGTGTTCTTAACCATGCACCCTATTTTCCACATTTGTCCCCTGTGGTTATTTTCTATTACCAAAATTAAAGTTGCATTGAAAGGACGCTTCTTTTATGATATTGATGACATCCAAAGGGCCGTAACATTGACTTCAAGGGTCCTAACAACAGAAGGACTACAGAAGTCGTTCCAGTGTTTGTTAGATCGTGCCGCTCGCTGTATCAATACACAAGAGGCTTACTTTGAATCAAATACAGATTATATCTTCAACATTTGATGATTTTAATTTTTATGGAATTAGTCTTATTACTTAATTGTCGGATCTTGTACATTTTTCGTGAAAATAAGTTTCATTTCTGAAAAATCACGTTTTGAGAACAATTAATGTAAAGTAAGACTTGATTCTTTTCCACGCCTTTAGGCGTATTTAATATATAGGGCTAGACCTATATTTTAAAGACCAATCGGCACTCGGTGGTGATGAGGTCAACACCACACCTGGCGCTTTTACTTACCAGGACTTAACATGATATCATTTAAGGCTGGGTTAGCCTGGGAGCCGAGAACAATTTTATACAATTCGATCTTTTCCTTCAGCACCCCAAGCCTTGATGTTCATAGCTACATATATCTCCACCTCACCGCTTCCATTCATCTCTGTGATTTGTCTTCTATTTTCATGTTGTGACTCCACGTTGTTTGTTGGTCTATTT
>CAJHNH020000350.1:135000-182500 GCA_905116865.2 Candidula unifasciata
GACTTTGACATTGTAAAGTGTAAATTAACAGTGCAGGGAAAAGTGTGTACCCTCTAGCAACTGGTATGTCTGGTTAGAGCTGTTAGACCCAAGTTTGATCTGCGGTAAATGATTAGCTTTAAAAAAAAAACATTTATTTTGTCCGGGGGTAAGTAAAGTAAAGGACCAATTTCCGCGCCCTCAGGCTTATTTGGTATATAGGGCTAGACGTATATTTTATAGACCAATCGGCACTTGGTAGTTGATGTGGTCATCATCTCTGCGGCCGCCTTTACTTCTAAAGACTGCACATGCTTCCCACTCGTAGCTGGGTCGACTTGAAAACCAAGGTCATTTTTGAAATACGTCCGGCTCCATTAGGACCCGAACCCACGACCTTCCGATCCTCATGCGAGCATCTAGTCGCTACACCACGGCGACACCCTCTGTTAGGGCGTTAAAAAAAATATTCTTATCTGTACAGTTCTAGGCGACTAGCCATGCGACCTTAAATCCTCATGCTCGCAACTGCCCCCCGCCCCCCACCCCCGGGTCCTAGAACACCCTAAATTGGGTAAGTCCTTATCATCATAATCATTATCAGTTTTTCAATTCTGCCGTTAAGCCGCGTGGGGAGGGACAATTTGCAATCCATTACTTGATGGACAGCAGCGGCTGTTATCATTCCGTGTCGTTATAGAAGCTTTTTAATGCCATCATTCCATTTTCTCATAGGGCAGCCTCACGATTTCATATCACATCTATTTATGTGTAGCGCCTACGCTGGTAAAAGGAGTAAGTACTGGCAGTAAAGGTCGTTTCTCTTTTTTTTTCAAGTTAGATTAGATTACTGAAGTAATATGTAGTGTTTTGTTTGATTAAATTACTGAAGTAATACGTAGTGTTTTGTTTGATTATATTACTGAAGTAATATGTAGTGTTTTGTTCGATTAAATTACTGAAGTAATATGTAGTGTTTTGTTTGATTATATTACTGAAGTAATGTGTAGTGTTCTGTTTGATTATATTACTGAAGTAATATGTAGTGTTTTGTTTGATTAAATTACTGAAGTAATATGTAGTGTTTTGTTTGATTATATTACTGAAGTAATATGTAGTGTTTTGTTTGATTAGATTACTGAAGTAATATGTAGTGTTTTGTTTGATTAAATTACTGAAGTAATATGTAGTGTTTTGTTTGATTAAATTACTGAAGTAATACGTAGTGTTTTGTTTGATTATATTACTGAAGTAATGTGTAGTGTTCTGTTTGATTATATTACTGAAGTAATATGTAGTGTTTTGTTTGATTATATTACTGAAGTAATACGTCGTGTTTTGTTTGATTATATTACTGAAGTAATGTGTAGTGTTCTGTTTGATTATATTACTGAAGTAATTCCTAGTTTTTGTTTGATTATATTACTGAAGTAATGTGTAGTGTTCTGTTTGATTATATTACTGAAGTAATTCCTAGTTTTTGTTTGATTATATTACTGAGGTAATGTGTAGTGTGTTGTTTGACTGAAAAACTGAAGTGAAATGTAGTGTGTAGTTTGATTAAATTACTAAAGCAGTATGTATTCTGTTGTTTGACTGAATTACTGAAGTCACCGTGTGGATTCTAGGGTGGGGGAAAACAAGAATAGGCCCACTGTCTCCCCAAAAAAAGCATGTCGTAAGAGTCGACTAATTGGATGCCTTCTTTGAAGTCGGTTGAATCTACCTGAGATGAAAGAAACCAACAGTCTGCATAACAATAAGTCAGATTTGTCAAACGGATTTGCATACAACTTTCAACTTTTGGAACAAGACTTAAATCCAAAAGTGGGCGAACACCCGGAACTTTCTGTCGAAATTTACAGTCGGTGAACAAAAGAAAAAGAAGAAGTACGGAAGTAGTATGTAGTGTGTCGTTTGCTTGGATTACTGAAGTAGCATATACTATGCTGTTTGATTAAGTTGCTGGAGTTAAATGTAGTGTGTTGTTTTATCCAAATATCTATTCACTTGCATCCCGTAGACACAAGAGCCTAGCGCTCAGGTACACAGTAGGAGTCAAGTAGTTGGGTGGTAAATGCCCTCCCCTCTCCCCGTTGCAATAATTTTAGAAATTAAATAAGCACCCCCATCCCGTATGTTTATAAATTTCAAAAATATTATTTTTCACGGTTTTGATAACTGAAAACGCACCTGATTTACAATAACTGCTGGATATTGTGGGGATGGAGAGTGCTAAGAAAGGACTTTCCTTGAATATTAAGAAAACAGAAGTAGTGGTTATATCAAAGAAGAAGATAACACCACGTTGTGATATCTCAATTAAAGGAAAAAGACTAAACCAAGTCAATAAATTCAAATATCTGGAAACAATCATATCATTAGATGGAAAATGTGTGACAGAGATTAAAAGCAGAATAGGTCAAGCAAAGGCAGCATTTCAGAAAATGAAAAATTTCTTATGCAATAAGTCGCTGTCATTTAATGTCAG
Organism: Candidula unifasciata; assembly: GCA_905116865.2. Taxonomy (NCBI): domain Eukaryota; kingdom Metazoa; phylum Mollusca; class Gastropoda; order Stylommatophora; family Geomitridae; genus Candidula; species Candidula unifasciata. Next base: position 137,471 of record CAJHNH020000350.1, read on the forward strand.
AAAGAGAGTGCTTAAATGTTACATAGAACCTGTTCTGTTGTATGGCAGAGAATCTTGGAATGTCAGTGAACAAATTAAGAGAAATTTAGAAGCAACAGAGATGTGGTTTCTGAGATAAACATTACGAATACCTTGGACGGCCAGAGTAACTAACAACGATTGCCTGAAAGAAGCTAAAGAAAGTAGATCTATAGATACAACAATTAGAAGAAGACAAACACTGTTCTTTGGCCACGTAATGAGAAGAGTGACATTGGAAAACATCGTGACAATTGGACAGATCGGTGGAAAGAGGGGCAGAGGCAGACCAAGAGAGAGTATGCTGGATGGGCTGAAACGACGGCATGGAGGGATTTCATTAAGAGAGTTGTTTCAGACAACCAGGATCGTAATCTGTGGAGGCGCATGAGCGCCTACGCCAGTTGGAATGGCAAATGATGATGATAATGATGATTATATTATTTTTTCCCATTCTGCACATAACAACAATATAATAATAATAATAATAGTGACAATATTTGTTATTACAATTATTTTCGATGGGGGAGGGGTGTTGACCAAAGGGCTTACGCCTAGTTTAATTGCGCAACAATACTATTTTTCACCTCTGAAGATGACTAGCTCAACCCCCTACCCCTCCCAGCTTCCGGCCCAATGGTTTTTTTTTTTTCTGTAGCGGCACAGCCGTTTCATCTATCATACAAAAAAACAAGCTATACTAGTGGCCTTTGTAAATAAATGGAAACAGGTTTCAGCAATCCCACGGGATGCCTTGACCCCATATTAGTCTGGAACAGCCAACTAATGTGTCTGGACACTAATGGTAACAACCACTTTGAGCAACCCCATGCTATTCTGGAAGGGATAAGTACTTGTATTCATCTCTTGACGACTCAATGCGTTTAGTATTGAAATTTATACACATGTTTGCCTTTTATTGAAGTTTGTATACAAACCTAGTTTTTGTTATTATTATTAGTATTATCATTTGCAGACTGTGAGTCACTTGCGCGCGCCCCTCACTGTATCACACAGAACGTAATGAATGTAGAACGGAAATAAAACTCTTGTGTAGAGAAAAAAAAAAATACTTTCTGAAATAGAGAAAGGAGATAAACCTTGAGTGCAGAAAAGATATGAACCCTTAAGCAGAGAAATGAGAAAAAAACTTTTTTGAGTGGAGAAAGTAGATACTCTTGGGTAGAGAAAGGAGATAAACTCTTGAATTGAGTAAAACTCTTAAATGGAGAAAGTAGATAGTCTTCTGTTGTCTTTCCATTATTTTATCTTTGACCGTTTGAAGTTGTCAACTTTCTGTATCCATGTCATCTTGCTGTTTCTGCAAATCTGCCTACGGGCTGTCCTAAACTGACATATACAACATCTGGCCACTCCAGCGGCCTCTTCATTAAACTATGAAGTATTGCCTAACGTAGCTGGCGATACGAAAACCCAGTAAATGCAGTGATCCTGTGAGGGAAATGAACGTTGTTCTCAAATCAGTTATCTATATATCACCTGCAGAATTGCCGTGAAATATACACTGTTTAATATGCAAGCTTGTGTCACACCACGGTGTCCTATTTCACAGCTGGCAGACTTAGCAAGGGGACAAAATTACCTTTGTGTACTGGCGAGGTTGTCGGCCAAACGTTTAATTATTTATTCTGGCAATGTAAGCTATCTTGTCTTCGAAGTTGTAATTTTATATTAATTGTTTCCTGTGTAGATTCCGGCACCATATTCCCCCAAAAGCATGTCGTAAAAGACGACTTATTATAGGTTTCTTCCCCTTCTAAGTTGGAGAGTATCAGCATGAAAGGCGATGAATCAGTAGCCTGCTTACAAGTAAGGCAGACCTGTAAAATGGATGTGCACGCAGATTTCAAGTTCTGGAGCAAGACTAAATTCCATAAGTTGATGAACAGCCAGAACTTTCTGCCGGAGTTTACAGCTGGTGAACACTAAGATGAAGTAGAAGATCTTAATATTCAATATGTTGGTTTCGGATCCATTACAGCAGGCATGTCCAACTGGCGGCCCACGAGCCGCATGCGGACTTTGCAAGCAACTTGCGGTCCGCAAAAGGGAATTACCCTGCAATCATTTTTATTAAATGACCCCGGTTAGTTGTCGTGTGTGGCCCTCATGACGACACAATCTGATCCACGTGGATCTCAGTTTGACAACCCGGCATTACCGGATACTACTGCAGAGCCAACCCCAGCACTAACTGGTTGTTCGGTTATGCTAGCCAGTTTTATGTCCAGTACAACGGTTCTCAGCATTGCGGTGTCAACCCTTCCAAAGGGGTCGCCTAAGACCACCGGAAAACGCATATTGATTGAAGTTACGAAGGAAAATAAAAAATAATTATGGGGGGGGGGGGTCGCCACAACACGAGGGATTTGTATTAAAGGGTTGCGGCATTAGGAAGGCTAAGAGCCACTGTTCTAGTAAATTACAAGTTTTTAAAAAAAAAAAGTAAAGTCGGGAGATGTGAACCAGCGTCATTGCACAGGGCTATAAACCATAAGTGCTCTGGCACCAGTCATACAACTAATAAAAAACTGTCCGCCTGTGTCGCCGCCGGGATGTAACTCCGTAGCTACAGCGACGTTTCTCCATTTACCTTAGAGTTTCAAATCTAGTACCCATTTCCTAGAGGCTATAGGAACCGCCCGGCTTCGAACACCAGCCATGAACTGCAGCGAGTCGCAGCTGGTTTTGAAAGCTTGTCTCCTAACGACTGCGCTAACGCGGCCCTTAAATCTAGTCTAGCAGATTGACATTGTTCACTAAACTGTCGGCTCTTGGTACCACTGTCGGATTCAAAACTTTTCCTGATATATTCTTCTAATAAATGTTGGGACAACACTTTAATTACTTGATGCATCAGAAACCCAACAAGCATGTCGTAGGTGTCAACTAATTGGGGACTTCCTTGCTAGTTGCAGTGCATCTGCCCGAGGGGCAAGGAACAACCAACTGCACACAAATAAGTGTAACGGATGTACACGCAAAAATCAGACCCTATTACAAATAAGTCCAAATATACGAACAACCATCACTTTCTGCCGGAGCGTACAGCCGGTAAACATAGAAGAAGAAGAAGAAGAAGAAGAAGAAGAAGAAGAAGAAGAAGAAGAAGAAGAAGAAGAAGAAACGACCTCACCCTTTCGACCGTTAGTCTGACCTATTTATGTGTGCGGGTAAACTTCTCTATTTTCCACCAGTGGTGGGTTGGGACCCCCTGGGGGGGGGGGGGGGGGGTAGGTGGCTGTTTTTTTTCTTTGATGTATCTTGTCTCCCTTCCTGCCCCTCTCTCTTAATCTGTGTTTGTCACTGCCTTCCTTACCCACCTCTCTCTCTCTCTCTCTCTCTCTCTCTTGCTTTATGTCTGTTTGCCTCCCTTCATCACTTCCTCTTTGTATACCTCCCTCCCAATCTCCTGCTCTGCCTTTTTTCTCTTTCTTTGGTTCTCTCCCTGTCTGCTTGCCTCTCTGTGCTGTCCCTTTGTCTCTCTCTCCTTTATGTCTACATCTCTCTCTGCTTGCATCTGCTTCTCACCCTGTCCGTTCTCTCTCCCTCTGTCTCCCTTCTTTCAACTCTTTGTCATATTTTCCTCCTTCCATATCTCTGTTTCGTTCCCTTTTTCCTTCTCTTTTCATCTGCCCATCTCTGTATCTGCATTCCCTCTTTCTGTATTTGTCTCCCTCTCTGTCTTTCGCTGTCCCTTCCCCACTTTTCCTCATCATGTCTCCATTCCTCCCTCTCATTTTTTCCTCCTTCCCCAGACTTCTTTTCCTTCTTTTCTCTACCTTCATCTGTCCATCTTTACACTGTCTCTCCCAGCCTACCTCAGCATGTGTCTTCCTCTCTCTTCATGACTCTCTCTCTCTCTCCCCCTAACCCTCTCAGGTACCAGGTCCAGAACAGACAGGACTTCAGTTTGCTGCCCTCTACCACCAAGCCCTAAAAAAAAAAATTTCAAACACTATATCAAGCTCAGGGGCCGACCAACACGAAGATGGGCACAGGATATAAGTGACTCCTTGAGTATAAAAAAGTACATGAGGCGGGAGAGCTGGTGAGAGACCGAGGTTTTTTTGTCAGGACAAAGGAAATGCTACATGATGATGATATCTGTGCTGGTATACCAACATATGTGGCACAAATGAAGTACCTTGTGTGCTCAGTACACCCTTGAACAAGGCAAAAATCTTGTTTCAGTATTACACCGAGACAACCTTGAAAAAAACTAAGGAGACCTTGAAAAAGACCTTGAAAAGCCTTGAAATTGATTGGTAAATTTGGCTATGAACCCTGCGTTGGGCAGACTAATGCAGTATCTGGTCTAGCCATCGAGTGTCCCAGTAAAACCAATTTTTAATGTTGGAGTGTATGGGAGACCCGGCTTCGACCCCCTGGCAAAGTGATGTTTTTTTTTTTTTTTTTTTTTTCTGTCGGGGGCAAAATTAAACATCATAACCTGTACTAGCCATGTGGCTCTAAATCCTCAGTCTCGCAACTCCTCTTCCTCCCCCCCCCCCCAACCTCCCCCCACTGTCGACACCGCCCTAACAAGTGACGAAAGTGACAGACAGAAGGCGTATCTGGGAGACCGGGGTTCGATCACCGGTAAGATATGTAGTTTTTCTGTCGGGGTAAAAATTAAGCATCCTTACCTGTACACTCCGTGGCGTCAGCAATAGCCACGCAGCCCTAATTCCTTAGACCCTCGACCCTCCTGCCTACACCGCCCTAAAACGTGATAGATATAGACAGTAATGAAAGATGAGGAGTTTCTGGGATTTTTTTCTTTTTGGATTGGCATCTGGTTTAAACAGTCATCTGGTTGTTAGACCTTCGGGTAGCAGCTCTGGAGAAAATAAAAGGTCTACACTGTCTACAATGGGAGCCCCGTTGGTGAAGATATTAGACGCTCGCCAGCAGCTCCGAAGGTCCTGGATTCAAATCCGAAAGGAGCCTGACTTTTTTATTTTATTTTAAAAATGACCTTGGCTGCTAGATCGACCCAGTCTTATATACCAGGTAAGGTCCTGTGAAGTAAAGGCGGCCGGCATAATGTTGACCACATCACCCAGCGAGTGTCGATTTATCCATAAAATACATGTCTAGCCCTGTGTGCCCAATAAGCCTAAATGAATAGAAAAGGGTCCTTTACTGTTACTGTCTACACAGGGACATTTTGGGAATGACTGTCGGGATTTTTAAAACTGTTAATATAAAAGAAGTATTTTAACGGATATTAACAAAACATTCTGTAAAGTTTACAGTTTTAGACGTGTCTTAGCACACTTCTATATAGGAGCGTTTGTAGCTCTGTTGTCTTGGCGGCATTTAATTTCCTGCCACGACTTTTGAATCTTGTTCGAGTTACAGCTGCAATTGCTGCAGCGACCCTTCTCTTTCAAGTGTGCCGGATGTTCCTTATCTTCCCATCAACATTTTAAGCCTCACCGTCACAAAAGCTCACACGAATTTTCAAAGTTGCTGAACGTTTTCAGACGCCAGACGTGTATATCCGTTAAATAGTTCTTTTCTAATAACCGTTTACAAATTCCAGCAGTCAGTGGCGACTGTATTTGCAACGTTTTCAGAGCGGTTTAGAGGGGTTCCCAGCCCCTATAAAAAGTTTTTTTTTTTTTAAAAAGGTTCCTTTTCCACGCCTTTAGGCATATAGGGCTAGACCGATGTTTTTATAGACCAATCGGCTCAAGATGGACGATGTGGTCAGCATCACCCCGACCCCCTATGGTACGCCACTGTTGAGTTGAGCTGCTTTGATTCAAGAACCGACATCACAGCACTAGGGGCATTCCCATAAAGCGTCTCGTTCCCATCTTCAGCAGCCAGAGCAGAGTTCCAATACCAGTGGTGCTAGTAGCATTCTGATTATTCGTATGTCTTGCCTTCCCTCTGGGCGTGAAGTATCTACCAGGTCCCCTCTTCACTCTCCGCTGCATCACTCTCACCAGACTATGGTGATCCATCTGCTCCTCCGAATTGTACACGGTTCTCCCACAAGGCCTTAACCACGTCCGCCATTATCATGCATCAGTATTCTACCAGGTTGTGCAGGGCCAGCCAGTGTGTCTGCCTGTTCATTTCCCAACACACCGGCATCGCTGGGAGAAAAGATCCAGACAAGGCTTCTCACCAAGCGGTATATACAGGCAGAACAGATAAAACAGGGAAAAGTTGTGGAGTGGGCGCCCTGCCCCGCATAGGATCGCATGTTACACCCGGCTGGTTAGGCCGTTACGTGTGCCCTAATTTTATCTTCTTCGGGGTTGAACCGGGTATCTGAGATCTGCCTCAGTTGTTATACTGTCCGTTGTGAGAGAAATACATCTCATGATGGTATGGTAAACTTTAGGTAGCAGTCCGAAGAGGACATAAGGATCGATTGTTGGAGCAGAGCCTAAAGGTTAACTGCTGCAGCGTTGATGCAGTCGACAATGACTGCGGGTTAGGATTAATTTTTAACCCCCCCCCCCCCCCCCCCCCACCTAGATGAAATTTTTTTTATTTGTGTTAATTTTTTGTTCACCCTATCTCGGGGAATCCGAGAGTTTTAACGGGAAAAATCCAATGTTATATGGGTGTTACGATGTGAAATGAGCACCGGATAAATCTAAGCCTTAACCCTCTATAACACTGGACTGTTCTGAGAACTCTAGCATTCCCCTCGATGGAGTGAACTAAAATGGAAGTACTCATTTATCACCTTAATGAGGATTCGAAACCGGGTCTCCTTAATGTGTGGCTCCCCAACCCATGGGTCGCTACCCTAAATAGGGTCGCGAAGGGTTTCTGTGGGTTTACCATGCAATCATTGGTGAGCTATAGTTGCGTCCTGCGGAGAGATCAGCATTACCGAAAATCCTACCTCAAATGTGTAAGCTCGTTACGTTTCAATCATCGCATTAAACCTGTCATAGGTTAACAATACTTTGAATTTAATTACAATGACAATCTATTTTTGACTCGTTTTCATTTACTCTATTAAAAAGCGTATTTTTAATCCATGGAAACACGGGTCACTTTGCCACTATTAAATGGAGTCACGAATTGTGAAAAGAGTCGAGAGCTCCTGCTGCCAAAATGAAAGGTCATCGTTCTAACGACTAGTCCAGTCGCTTTTCAGGGGTCCCAAAAAGTGAATTGAAACCAAAACAAACTTGATTGGCCGGTAATGTCTGTTCATATGGTTATCGATCGTTGGAGCATATGATCGCCTGAAACATGATGGTGACAGGGTGCTGTCTACACAATGGAAATTGTCTGCAGTACCATGCTGGTCCATTTATGTCTTTGTAAATATGATGTGTGGAGACCCGCATCCCAGCCATTCAACTAGGTTGACTCAAGTACAAAAAAGTAAAGACCCATTTCACGCCTTTAGGTGCATCGGGCATATGGGAAAAAGCTTGGCATACGTCAGTTCACCACTAAGTGGCGCAAAAACCGACCAGTCGATCTGCCCGTTCGTTTCGCAACACACCAGCGTATCTGGAGAAAATATCCAAAGGGCGCTAACTACCCGTGACCTCTGAAGCGATGCTTGCCACCCTGCAGGATGCATGCCTGTATTCACGTTTCTCACCATATTCTCTGTGAGCCAGTTACAATAAAGACATGTGTGTACAGCTGATTCTCAGTCCAAGAGTGACTGCCTCCACCTCCATTCTCAAACTAGACATGATATCACATCCAGGCTTCGCTCTACTGAGCGACTTTGGTACTACTGTCCGAAAGTCACTAAAATGATCATTTTCATAAACCGCCCATCGCGGAAGTCACTGTCCGATACATTGATGAATATAACAAGCGTTCACTGGCCGTTCTGATAGGCTACATCAGAAATACTAAAAATGTTGGCTGTTGAGCTAATAACTGACATCACAGCACATCGAACATTTCTATAAGCGCCCCATCCTCATCTTCAGCAGCCAGCGAAGAGTTCCAGTTCCGATGATGCCAAAAGCAGGCTGATTATATGTCAGTCTTGTCTGTCCTCTGAGTGCAGAATGTCATCCAGATCTCATAGTCACTCCGGTCTGTACCATTCTTTTCAGACCATAATGATCTATTCGTGTCTCTGTAGTTCACTTGCTCACAGAGCCTTGACCACGTCCCGGTGAAGGCTGGTTTCACGTGGACTTCTAGTAATTTTTCTTGATCTCTCGGTAGTAAGACCCGACGCCGTGTGTATTGTCGAGCACGTAAAAATTACCTTGGCAGTTGGAAATCGAAAACAGCAGCATAGCGACGCTGCCCGGGCAAAATTTAGAGTTGAAAGTCTACCCAAAGTATTTTAGCATCCTCGCTACTGCAACAGAGTTCGTGCACTGCGCTAAGATTCTTCAGACTCAGGTTTGAGTTAGAAGAAGAACGGAGCGCTTGAATAAACATAAACATAGGTTGTCATACATAAATTTATGCATAAATAAAATCGGGCATATATGTTTAATGGCTGTGATAGCAACTGGTAATATTTGATTAACTGCTAAACGTTAATTGTTTTCTAAACGCTAAAAGTTATTCAAACTTCTAAACGTTAAACGTTACCTATTATTGTAGAAACGCCCAAGCGTGATGTTAACGCATCTTTGTCAATATTTCAGTATGGTTAAACGATAAGGAAGTAACAGAACATGGACCGCCTCTCCGGCCAACCACCGGACACAGGACAAACACAAGACGTACTGACCAGTCGACACGCCATCACTAGCTCGTCAGCGGATGTCCGCCAAGGGTTCGAACCCCCTGCTGCGCACAGAAGCCCAATTCGCGCTAACAGCTCCAGCAGTACTGGCAGCGGAGACCAGAGAAGTCTAGAGTCGCCGGGACCTTCCTTGCACCAGCATCAACGAGTCTTCTCGCCCACTTCCACCTTACCATTGTCCCCATCAGCAGCACACGGGGTCAGAGACAGGCGAGGCTCCAGATTGTCCAGCGGCTCGTCTTCCTCTTTGTCTGACCACAGGTCATCGAATTTTGCAAGCTCCACTGCTGGAACCAGAGGACCACCATCAGAACATATAGCGCCGTCTTCCAGAGAGAAAACCGCGTTTTCACACGGCCGCAATAGATCCAACACCGTTTCGGGAGTAATAACGCAGCAGTTATCCAACGCATCAGTCTCTCTGAGGCACGCCTCTCTTGATGAGGATCCCCCCAATCAGTATCCACACTTTCTTCACAGTAACAGCCACGAGGGCGTGCGGGTAACCCTATGTTCGGATCTCAATCGGCTAGGGGACGTCGCCCTCATGCGCCATCGGGAGAACAGCCGTATCAGCTCCGGGGATCTTCATGCACACCAGCAGACAGGTAACGGCGCGGGAATTCCCACAGATGCCAGACATGGCGGAGAGATCCAAGACCAACGTAAGTTTGCCTAGTTTTGTTTCTGTCGGTCTCACTTATTATTTTTCTGTGTGTGTGCTTTATTAATAACCTACCCCAAGCAGGCAAAATCCACAGGTCACGGGACAGTCTAATATTTCAGGGGGTGGTATATAGGCTGCGTGCAGTCATGGGACCTAGGCTCCACTCGCTCGTGGGAGGTAGGTGGGTTGGGGTTATGGCCAGTTTTAGATGTTTTTGGGTCGTTAAAAGCATCAGAAAGCCGGGAAACCCAGTCTTACCACCCTCTAAAATGTTAGACTGTCCTGTGACGTCATCTAGGGTAAAATATTAATAAAGAACCTTTTATGTGTGTGGAAAAAAGAGGTAAGGGGGGGGGGGGGGGGAAGGGGAGAGAACTTGTTAACTAAATGGTTACAAAGCTTGGCTGCCGTGAGAGACCTGCTGCGGAAACCTTGGTAGGGTAATATTTTTTTTTTTTTTTCTGTCTGGACAAAAGTGATTATCCTAACATGTATGTATAGTTCGTGGAGACTCAACTGTCTTTTACTCCCCAGATTCGAATCCTGATCTTCTCCCTTTTTCAGTCCTACACCACCCTTACAAATGTTGTTAGCATATGGAAAAGATATTTAGTAACACATTTTGTGTGTGTGGCTGGGACAGATTTTCTAGAGAAAATGGTCTTTAACACCCACATCATAGGGCCTCAGTTCTTTCTAATCACATGTTCATGGTCTGGATTTCCATATCGTCAAAAAGAGCTGAACGTGGGTAAAATGTAACAATTCTTATGTTAAACTGTTGGTTATTTCTCTAGATTTTGCCGGTTTTTTTTTTTTTTTTTTTTTTTGTTGTAAATTAAGTAACGTGAGTGAAGGACCCTGTCATGCAATTTGGAGCACTCCGCATGTAGCGCTAGACCTATTATTTCTATAACGCTAGACCTATTTATTTTTCTATACCGCTAGAACTATTATTTCTATACCGCTAGACCTATTATTTTTCTATACCGCTAGACCTATTATTTTTCTATACCGCTAGACCTATTATTTCTATACCGCTAGACCTATTATTTTTCTATACCGCTAGACCTATTATTTCTATACCGCTAGACCTATTATTTTTCTATACCGCTAGACCTATTATTTCTATACCGCTAGACCTATTTATTTTTCTATACCGCTAGAACTATTATTTCTATACCGCTAGACCTATTATTTTTCTATACCGCTAAACCTATTATTTTTCTATACCGCTAGACCTATTATTTTTCTATACCGCTAAACCTATTATTTTTCTATACCGCTAGACCTATTATTTCTATACCGCTAGACCTATTATTTTTCTATAGCGCTAGACCTATTATTTCTATACCGCTAGACCTATTATTTTTCTATACCGCTAGAACTATTATTTTTTCTATAACGCTAGACCTATTTTTCTTATAGCGCTAGACCTATTATTTCTATACCGCTAGACCTATTATTTTTCTATAGCGCTAGACCTATTATTTTCTATAACGCTAGACCTATTATTTATATAACGCTAGACCTATAGTTTTTATTGCGCTAGACCTATTATTTCTATAACGCTAGACCTATTATTTCTATAACGCTAGACCTATATTTTTTTATAACACTAGATCTATTATTTCTATAGCGCTAGACCTATTATTTCTATAACGCTAGACCTATATTTTTTTAACGCTAGATCTATTATTTCTATAACGCTAGACCTATATTTTTTTTATAACACTAGACCTATTATTTCTATAGCGCTAGACCTATTATTTATATAACGCTAGACCTATTATTCTTTAACGCTAGGCCTATTATTTTTCTATACCGCTAGAACTATTATTTTGTCTATAACGCTAGACCTATTTTTTTATAGCGCTAGACCTATTATTTCTATACCGCTAGACCTATTATTTTTCTAAAGCGCTAGACCTATTATTTTCTATAACGCTAGACCTATTATTTATATAACGCTAGACCTATAGTTTTTTTTGCGCTAGACCTATTATTTCTATAACGCTAGACCTATATTTTTTATAACACTAGACCTATTATTTCTATAGCGCTAGACCTATTATTTCTTTAACGCTAGACCTATTATTTCTATAACGCTAGACCTATTATTTCTATAACGCTAGACCTATTATTTCTATAACGCTAGACCTATATTTTTTTAACGCTAGACCTATTATTTCTTTAACGCTAGACCTATATTTTTTTATAACACTAGACCTATTATTTCTATAGCGCTAGACCTATTATTTATATAACACTAGACCTATTATTTCTATAACGCTAGACCTATTATTTCTTTAACGCTAGACCTATTATTTCTATAACGCTAGACCTATATTTTTTTTATAACACTAGACCTATTATTTCTATAGCGCTAGACCTATTATTTCTTTAACGCTAGACCTATTTTTTCTATAACGCTAGACCTATATTTTTTTATAACACTAAAACAATTATTTCTATAACACTAGACCTATTATTTCTATAACGCTAGACCTATATTGTTATAGCGCTAGACCTATTATTTCTATAACGCTAGACCTATATTTTTTTTATAACACTAGACCTATTATTTCTATAAAGCTAGACCTATATTTTTTTTATAGCACTAGACCTATTATTTCTATAACGCTAGACCTATATTTTTTTTATAGCACTAGACCTATTATTTCTATAACGCTGGATCTATATTTTTTTATGGGGCTAGACCTATTATTTCTCTAGCGCTAAACCTTTACTTTTTATAACGCTAGACCTATATTTTTTTTTATAGCGCTAGGCCTATATTTTTGTATAACGCTAGACCTATATTTTTTTATAGCGCAGGACCTATATTTTTTATGACGCTAGACCTATATTTTTTTATAGCGCAGGACCTATATTTTTTATGACTCTAGACCTATATTTTTTTATAGCGCAGGACCTATATTTTTTATGACGCTAGACCTATATTTTTTATGGCGTCTAGCCACTACACCAATTATGCTTCTTTTTAGACCAACGGTTCTCGACCTGTGGCTCGCGACCCCTTTCACACGGGTTGCCTAAGACTGTCGGAAAACACATATTCATTTGAAGTTATGAAGTAGCAATGAAAATAATTGTATGGCTGTAGGTCGCCACAACATGAAGAACTGTATTAAAGAGTCACCACAAAATGAGGAACTGTAATAAAGAGTCGTTAGGAAGGTTGAGAACCCCTGCTTTATACGAATTAAAATTGACTAGAATGACACCAACAGAGTTGTCCTTAACTCTAGACTTTCTCTCAAACGAGATGTGCCAGTAGACTTTACATAAAGTTAGTTGTGCCAGACTGACTGACTAGGGCAACTAATGAGGTCCATTCCAATGATTTGTTTCCTAGGAATGACATGGCAGCTAATAAAAGAGAACAGTGAGGCTCTGGAGACCAAGGGAGAGGCGGTCACCAAGCTTGTGCCCACACACCTACAGTCGCCCTCCCCACACTCGACTCCAGGTGTGTAGCTGAGTGTGTCGTCTTTTCTGCTGTTGTATGGTGTGGTGGCTTGTGTCTGTGAATTATGTTGCGTGTCTGTTGTTTGTTTGTCGTTTTTTTGTGTTATGTTGGGTGCTTTCTTAATATCCCATCACAAACATTCGAAATCCACAGACCACAGGACAGTCAAAAATTTAAGTCGTGGGACCTAGGCTGCATGCAGTCATGGGACCCAGGCTGCACTCTCTTGTGGGACTAGGTTGGTTGGGGTTAGTGCCAGTTCTAGATGTTTGATAAAAAGTAAAAGTATCGTTAAAAGTATCAGAAAGCCTGGAAACCCAGTCTTACCACCCTTACAATGTTGGACTGTCCTGTGACTGTCCTGTGACGTCATCTGGGGTAAGATATTACGAAAGGACCTTATGTTGCATCTCTGTTTGTGAGTTATCCTGTGTGTCTGTTATTGGCTGTTAGTGTTGTGTGTCTGTTGTTTACGTTGTTTATTCGTGGTTATTTATGTTGTACTGTGTGTCTGTCATTGTTTGTGTTGTGTCGTGTGTCTGTTGTTTGTGTTTTATCGTTCTTGTTGTGGGAATAGTACCAAAAGTGTTCTTTTGAAAACATAACAAAGACACAAACAAGTGCAAAATTTTTATGTTATTTTTAAAAAATAAACGGCGTCAAACGCATATGTGATGCATGCAGGTTTGTTTGTCTGTCTCATTTGAACTCTTTTTTTAGTAAACAAGTTTGGCAAAATCTCTATTTTTAAGGAAACATGTTCGACAACTACACTGTGAATATGTATATATATATATATATATATAATAGCGATTTTGCCAAACTATATATAAAACGTGCAAAGTTTCCTTGCAATCCATCTGTGGTCTCATAACACGGTGTTTCTTTGGGTCATCGAGTTACTATTGACGGATCATGTCTTTCCATTTCTGGTAATTACGTGTGCTGGAATCGATATTTTCGTGTTAAGCCACAAATGAAATTCAGGTCTCTCTTGGCTCGCCTCGTCTTATCTCCCCTTTGTATCCAGCCCTGTAGTATATCAGAAGAACGTAGACCAAAACCACATCCTTATCCGCACAGGGCTGCTGGTTACACAGGGCTGGCGTGGCTTTTTGTGGGTGGCCCTCATGATAACTTGCTTGGAGGTTGATCGGGGGTATCCTGGCCTTGCCCTGTTGGTCTGTCACCAGCACTGAGCTTGTGTGTATGTGTCTGCTTGTGTCTGTGTTTGTGTGTGTGTGAGTGAATGTATGTGCGTATGTGTGTGCGTATGTATGTGCGTGTATTATCTGCACGTGTGTGTGGTCCAACCATTCAAATTACAAAGCGCTTTCGCAACGCTTGAGCCAAAGACGCTGACACGTTTAGGAGTGCCCCCATATAAATAGGTTGTGCAGTTTGATGGGATTTCTGGCATTTGCTCCAGTTTGATTCTCACCCTAAAGGCCAGTTCTGAATGTAGGCATAAGCTAACTAAGCTACAGCATAGGACTTCACAAAATCCCCCCCCCCCCACACACAAATACCATTTTCGTCCATATATGTTTTTTAAAATTCCCATACATTTTCACAGGAGCCGTCGTGGTCTAGCGGCTTGAAGCTCGCTTGCTGATCGGAAGGTCGTGGGTTCGGTTTTTGACAGGGGCAGGACATTTTTTTTTACCTTGGCTCCCAGGTCCACCCAGCTTTGAGTGGGTCGGTTTCAGGTGCAGTTCTTGGAAGTAAAGGCGGCCGGCATGATGCTGACCACATCACCCACCAAGTGCCGTTTGGTCTATGAAATATAGATCTAGCCCTATATACTCAATATGCCTGAAAGGCGTGGAAAAGGGGTCCTTTACTCCACTTACATAGATGCTACAATGATGAAATTTTTCTTTATTTGAAGCCCCACTCTGGCTTTTGCCAGGAGCCGCAATATAGGCAGGCCATAAATATAGCCAATTGTCTGAACGCGGTTTCTGGGACCTCTCCACGGCGATCCTCATCCACATGGTGGCACTTTGTGTCATCGAGTGTTTATCCCTTGTGTGATGTCCTAGTGGGGTAGAAAGCCAGTCAGTCACTTACATACATTTTCACATTTAGTTAATATTATTAGGGTAGATTATCTCAGGCTTTAATTTAATCTTACTTGTGGCATTTTTAAGCTGAATAAAAAATCATATTAATGGGCGCCAGCTTTCACCTTTTATTTAAATGTTTCCTGAGATTACCTGTCGTAATTTAAAACCGTAAGGCCTCAGGGCTTTAAATAGCTTAGGGCGCTTATCAACCCCAAATCCGGCCATGCTTGAAATATTAATCCTATAGACAGAAATCCTAAAGGGAAACCACTCACCTCTTACCTACCTACCTACCTACTTACCCACCTACCTACCTACCTACCTACCTACTTACCCACCTACCTGTAGTAATATGGCTTTGAAAAGAACTAATTCCATGTCCACACCATTACAATTTGTGGTGCTTAATTAATATCCTACCCCAAACAGGGGAAATCCACAGGTCACAGGACAGTCTTTAATATTTCAGGAGGTGGTTGGCTGCATGCAGTCGTGGGAACTAGGCTGCACTCTCTTGTGGGACGTAGGTGGGTTGTGTTTAGGGCCAGTTCTAGATGTTTTGGGGTTGTTAAAAGCGTTAGAAAGCTGGGAAACTAAGTTTCACCACCCTCTAATATGTTGGACTGTCCTGTGACGCCATTTGAGGTAGGATATTAATGAAGAACCCACTTTGCGTCTTTGTACTGTTGTTAAATGGATACAGAGCTGTCGTTGTTCTTTGCGAAAGCTGAATAAATATTTTGCCTCGTTGTAATGATAGTATAATTTATTTAGCTGGGGGGGAGGGGGGGCAGGCTAAAGGAAGCAACAGCACATAGACACCGCCTCTCCGGCCAACCACCAGACACAGGACAGACACAAGACGCACTGACCAGTCGACACACCATCACTAGCTCGTCTGTGGATGTCCGCCAAGGGTTCGAACTCCCTGCCGCGCACAAAAGCCCAATTCCCTAACAAGACGCCAGTTTTCATTCATTGAGAATTTCTTTCTATACTCAAATTCACTCACACCCCTTTCCACCTTCGCGACCTAGTTTTATTGCAGCGATCCCATTGTCCAAAACAATTGTTCCGGGCGGCTTTATATTCTTGCACCGGTATGTTTGTGTTGCTGTGATTACAATGTTCAGCTGGGATTATATAAACGGGCGGTGTCAGGTTTCTGTTAATACTAAAAGTTAGTTGTATATCAGTTTTGCTAATCTCTACACGCTTTGGACGGAACCCTGGGGTCTTACTTGAAATAATTATGTTAGTTGCGTATCCTCAACAGGATGTTGCAGAACCAACCCCAACAGCCCCTGTCTGTTGTGTGATTTTTCTAGGCAAATTACGTCCAGTAGTTTACTTGAGTCGGCTCTGTGGCTAAGTCGATGCGAACGCTTCGCTTCGTAATGCCGGGTTCGATTCCAGCTGCGGGCAATGCGCCTTGCGTTGGTTTCGACAGTAGTATCAAGAAAGCCGACCGTCCAGTGGCAATGGCAAACTACTGGACGAAAATTTGCCCAGAGAAACCACACAACAGCCAGGGGCTGTTATGGTTGGTTCTGCAACGTCCTGTAAAGGATACGCAACAACCTGTTTATTTGAGTCGGCTCTGTGGCTAAGTCGATGCGAACGCTTTGTAATACCGGGTTGGATCCCAGCTGCGGGCCATGCGCCTTTGCGTTGGTTTCGACAGTGGTATCAAGAAAGCTGACCGACCAGCTTGACCACCCCCCCCCCCCCCCTTACCAGCAAAGCACTCAACACTTCGCAATGTTGTGCCTCTGTGTGGCTTAGGCGTTGCGAACGCGCTTCGTAATACCGGAGTGCCGCATTCGATCCCAGCTGTGGGCCCTGCGTTGGTTTCGATAGTGGTATCAAGAAGCCCACCGTCCAGTAAGCAGTGGCAAACTACTGGACGCAAATTTGCTTAAGTAAAACCACAAAGGCACAAAAGTGCTGGGGTTGGTTCAGCAGAGTCAGGATACGCAACTAACTTGTTTAACCTACCACTTGCTTTCAACAAAAAAGTCGAATGTGAAAGCTAACTTTTATTAGTGAAAGGGAGCCTGTTGTCCGCGGGCTGTGTTTATTGACGTCAGTGTGTTTACCGACGCGTGTTTGGGTGTAGATTGGAATGCACTTATGAGTCAATGTATGTGTGCGCATTGGCGCGCGAATGCACTTTACCGTTCTGAGGCTAGCTTAGGTTGTTGGCGGGATGGAACAAATTAGGTCACCATGCTGTGTGTGTGTGTGCGTGTGCGTGTATGTGTTCGCTCGCACGGGAAAAATGTAGCACATTTGGAGTCCCCACCAGGGGAAAACATAATGTGGCTAAGAGGGTTAGTGTACTGGCCTGCTGAGACGGTGGTTTTGGTTAAATCCCTAAGAGCAGGACTGTCAATGCTTAGTGTCCCCCCTCCCCCGAATCTTAGGTTTTGGCAAAAAATCCAACTGGCAGCCCTGCCCAGGAGAGAAGTTTGCATTTTTGTGGGCTGGTTGAATCATCTTCTTCTTCGTCTTCTTCTTCTTCTTCTTCTTCGTCGTCGTCTTGTTATTGTTGTTGTTGTTGTTGTTGTTGTTGTTGTTGTTGTTGTGTTCTTCTTCTTCTTCTTCTTCTTCTTCTTCTTCTTCTTCTTCTTCTTCTTCTTCTTTTTCTTCTTCTTCTTCTTCTTCTTCTTCTTCTTTCTTCTTCTTCTTCTTCTTCTTCTTCTTCTTCTTCTTCTTCTTCTTCTTCTTCTTCTTCTTCTTCTTCTTCTTCTTCTTCTTCTTCTTCTTCTTCTTCTTCTTCTTCTTATCTTCTTCTTCTTTCTTATTCTTTATTATTATTATTATTATTTATTATTATTTGATCAAAAGGTGCAGTTGGCACACTGTGTTGCGGTTTACAGCTAAACTGCGATATCTGCACCTTTCGATCAAAAAAGTCCGATTTCGGCTAACTCTTAACTTGTCACATTTTACGACATGCTTGTAAAGGGACAGTGGTTCTGTTCTTACCCCCCCCCCCCCCCCCCCGGGAGGAGGGGGGGGGGCAAAGGGACCGCATAGCCCATACGGGGATTGACAACACCTTTTCAGAGTCGAGGCGAGTGACTTCATTGAGCCGCAAATGATCTTATATGTGTCACTGCGAAGAGCGAAAATTTGTAGAGATTATCGCATGAAGTAGGTCAAGCCTTTACATGATATTTCTAAGACCATTGCACTCAAGGACGCAAAGGCGAGGTTTCGAAACCCACCCTAAACCTTTCGAAAGGCGAGGCATGCGGTTCAATTACTTGGAATGGCTCAGGCAAAACACATAGTCAGACAAGTTTAGGTTTGCACACATTAGCCCAGGACAGGAGTAGGACAGAGCACCAGCGAAAAAGCCAGATTTGTGTAGTCATAAATACATAGTCGGCTCTGTGGCTAAGTTGATGCGAACGCTTCGCAATGCCGGGATGCCATGCGCCTTGCGTTGGTTTCGACAGTGGTATCAAAGTAACCCACTGTCCAGAAAGCAATGACAAACTACTAGACGTCAATTTGCCTAGAAAAAACCGCACAACAGCCAGGGTCTGTTTGGGTTGGTTCTGCAACGCCTGTTAAGGATACGCAACTAACCATAAATACGTTGAGCCGGGGGTGCAGGAAGTGGCCAGGAGGTGAACATTTAGCAGTTTATTCAAAATAATGCTCGCCCAGAGGATGTGATTTTCATACAGACAGTTTGTATCAAGAGGCAAACGAAGTGTTTGGGGGGTTTAAAGAGCAAAAGCTAATGTTTGGTGCAAGAGAGCCTAGCATATGATACCACAACGTCCAGCTTAGGAATGGAGTTGGAGACGGTAACTGCAGCGTTCCGCTAATTAGAGAACACACACACACACACACGCGCACATAAACACATCATGACTGTAACTGGCTCAGAAAGCATGCTGAGGAAGGTGAGGACAGGCATTCTTAACTTTAGAGGTCACAGGTGAGGAGCATTGTCTGGACCTTTTCTCCGGGGATGCCGATGTGTTGGGAAAGGAACAAGCGTACAGACTGGCCGGCTCTGTACAACTTGTTTGAATATTGATGCATTATAAGGCAGACATGGCCAGGGCCTTGTGGGAGAATGTGTACAGTTTGGAGGAAGCAAATGAATCATCACTCTGGTTAGAGAGATGCAGCAGGAAGTGACGAGGGGATCTGGTCAATACTCAATGCTCAGAGAAAAGGCAAGACTTGCGTACGATCAGAATGCTACGGACAACATTGGCATTGGAACTCTGTGCTGGCTGCTGAAGATGGGCCCTGGCTGCTTTGATGACCGCTCGTCAATCAGCTCAACTCAGCAACTCAACATTAATACAACACATGCATTTAGTTATAAATTAGGAACACATTCTGCCTTGATCACATTTTGTTGTGTTGTGTTGGGAAGTGAGGGGTGGGGAACTCTTGCCGTAAACTCAGACTACACTTTCTCCTATTTCGTTTCGTTCATCCTCAAATTTTAAATAAACTTAAATTAAAGGATCCATTTCCACCCCTTCAGGCGTATAGGGCTAGACATATGTTTTATAGACCAATCGGCACTTCGTGGGTGATGAAGTGAGCATCACGCCGACCGCCTTTACTTTCCAGTACTCCATCTGTTACATTTTTAAGGCTGGGTCGACTTGGGAGCCAAAAAGTCCGGTATCGTCAGGACCCGAATCCACTTCCTTCAGATCCACAGGCGAGCGTCTAGATGCTACAGCACGGTGACTCCACAAATATTAAAGAAGCCACCATAAATATACTGCACACTTTATCTCTAATACTTTAGCTAGGCCACCATAAAGTTGTGATGTTCTGGTGAGCCCATTCACCTGGCAGACTGAACAACTGAGGAGAGAATGCATGGTTATTGTCTGTTAAGCGACTACATCATCAATCATCATCAGTTCTCGTTGTGCCTAGTGGCACATGAGACTTTAGAGAGGACTTTCCATGCTTTCCTGTCCTGTGAAATCTTCAGTGCAGTTTTCCATGTCAAAGATGCCGCACTCAGGTCACTTTCCATCGTTCGCCTTCATGTTGTTTTTGGGCGCCCCTGTTTTCTCTTTCCCTCTAATGTCCATGTGAGAGTTGGCAGGTATATCAGGATTCATTCTCATAACGTGTCAAAGCCATTCCCATCTTCTCTTGGTTATCATACTGTCTAGAGTTTCTTGGTGTCACCTGCCTGATTTAAGGATTTCTCCTCAAGAACCAACAGCACTCTGAAATAACAATGTTGAGTCGTTGGCTCGTATTGGTCTAAGGGATATGCTGTGGCCAATATACGCTTAACTTATTTCAGGAGTAGGGCAACTCAAGTTTTGGCACTACAAAATATATAATATTCCTAGGCACACTTGGCTGGACACCCCCACTACTATAAAAAGGTAGCCCCCAGGTTATGATAGTATACTATCATAGCCATGTTAACACAGATTACACTTATTTGAGTTCATCATTGGAAATCACAGGGAGCTGTGGGAAAAGAGCATGCATGTGATTAAGAGATCACTTATCCCAGTTCGTAGGTCACTGCTCCCCTCAGTCCATGGTGATTCGACTGTAGTTGACTCAATAGATAGCTATGCCTCGGTTTGATCTGGTACACGCTGACTGTCTTAAATATGCGGACACAGGAACTGCATAGGAGCCCAACAAAGCTCTTGAAGACTGATTCTCTGGATTGATGACAGGTGTCTGCAATTGTCTACTAGTCCTGGAACTCACAAACAAGCTCCTGCCATGTTGAGGTAGTGGCAACAATAGGTAGGACTTTGGGTATGCTTGGTGCCCAGAATGGTATGGGTTGGTGGTTGTTGGCTGGACTGTGATTCGTCTGCCTGATCTCTAAGGAGGTATCATCCTGTCAGGAAAAAACTCAGAATTAGTAATCATCCTTATTCACACACCAGCTCACCCCACACTCTGCTACCCTTCTCCATTCCTCAGAGTGTAACTCTCAAGAACAGGAGACAATGTCTCCTTTCATTTATCTGTCTGTAAATTAGTACAGCAGATAGAAGACAAGGTATATAGTGGAGATAGATAGACACTACCACACATAGATCATCCTCTCTCCACCCTCACATCTGCACTCGCAGACATACAATGTATCCCGTCATTACCTATATATATATATATATATATATATATATATATATATATATATATATATATATATATATATATATATATATATATATATATATATATATATATAATAACGTCTCCACAGGCTGCTCACTACACACCCATTGTTTCCGTGCCAAACACACCTTGGACTCAGAGCGTCTAGCTCTGACGTCACAGTATCTAGCCGGTTAAAAGATGACCCAGATTCCATATTTCTGCTATGAGGCACAAAACTTCGTTTGTCTGGTCAGAGAATAATTACTTGTAGGGTTTAATATCTTTACAAATGGTGTGGGTTATGTAGAGCACAAACTATTTAGTCTGCACAGGGAAAGGTTTAATGTTCGGAGCCTGATCTCTGGACATCAAGAACGGCCCAACTCTGTGCGATCACACAGCTAAATCTTTCCTCTCTGCAGCAGTGGCCAACTTTAAAAAGACATATATTATGGTACTCGTAAACTATAATCAACTTACCCAAGCTTAGGAATTCTTCGAAGATAAAACTGGTACTTTAAATGCGCCAATTTTATTCATAGACTGTAAACACGTCTTGACACTTTGGAAATCAGGCTAAAGAATGCTGCTCAAAACCCCCGCTAGCGTCTCTAGGAAAGAAGTCCCCGTATTCATGCCCAAGGAGTAAACAGGCTTACAGGAATTTCTGAATTATACACCAGAAATACTCTGCCCACAGTTGCAAGTATGGAAATGTAGACTTCTCAAAGCAACGAGAGGGTCTAGAAATGATTATTTCACCAGATAGAGGTATATATCAATATAAGGGACTATATACCCCTCCGGACGGGTTTAAGTTTGAAATGTGACGTGCCCGCTTAGGAAAGTCAGCGTCACGACTCGTCCATAGTGTAGGGTTGGCTGTTCACTCCACGACACTTGGTTTGTTACTTGAAGTCGACTACATCACGAGATATTTATGGGGGGGGGGGTGGGGTTAGGGTTGGAATTATCAGTAGTCGCGGTCAGTTTTACGACGTTCTCCCCACTGACCACCTATATACACACTAGCTCACTTCTTATTGGTCGACCTTTAGTCACCCGACCTTTGCACACTGCTAGGGGTGTGTTCGGCCATGCCGTTGATATCGCGTGTCGTATAGTTGAGCACGCCAGCTCTTTTAACACCACAAAAACATTTAGAAACTAGGTATTACCACGGCCGACTCTATGGAGAAGGCGGTTGTTTAACACACAACACACCCTAGAGAGTCCTGCAACCCATGTCACAGGCATTCTCTTTCTCGCAAGAAAAACGTAAATTCAAGACAAGCCTGAAAGGAAACAACATCTCGGCAACCCGTAACCCCCTGTACAGCAGACGAGTCTAAAAAATGTGTGATTGGAACGTGACCTAGTTTCGGTGTGGACATTATCGTGAAACTGACCGTAGTCGCCATTTCTTTAACGCAAAATCTAACCCTAACCCCCCTATAATATGGGATATCCCTGTATCACGCGCGATATGGTCGCTAAACAGAAAGGAACAGAATTTCTCAACCAAAACGCATCTCTCTATACATATTTTTAGTGATCTAAACGAGCAGCCAGTTCCTTTGTACTTTCCGTTCTTGTCGGATAAATGTACAGCCTAATTTATGACACACATCCTGGATATAAATAGCCCAGTTGCGTAGTTTCTCGATTTCCGGCTGACCTAGTAACCCTGATTTCTTTCGGCAGATCTTGTCTTCGCGAACGTTTCCATAGCAGATTTGAAGCTGGAGGAAGGGTGAAAGGGGGGGGGGGGGGGTGAAAAGGGGGGGGGGGGGGGGGGGGGGGGGGGGGGGGTCCGTCTTTCACACAAGTGGCCAAAAATTGTAATCTGTCTCTTTTTTGATAAAGGTAATCATTTCTTTTCTTGACGTCAATCTCTTTTAAGATTCATTCATTGCGCTGCTTATTATTTTAACCTTTTTTTCGGGTGGCCCCCTTGAGTAATTGGCAAAACCTCCCGCCCCCCCCCCCCCCAACCTTACCCTCACCACATACACAATATGATACACAATATTAATATTAAAAGAGGACCAACAGGAAAATCCCACTACTGTAAACACGAACTTGGAGTAAAACACGCACATCATTTGAAAGCGTCACATAACGAAAGAAACAATTACCAACAACTAGTAGTTTATGAGGAAGGAGACAGTCATAATTTTTTGGCCATGTTATGAGAAGAGGAAAAATAGAACATGTTGTGACCAGTGGAATAATATGTGGAAGGAGGGATAGAGAAAGACAACGAGAGAAGATGCTTGACAGTCTTGTTGCATGGCATGGAGGTGTGTCGGCACACGAACTGATACAGATCGCAGACTATGGAGAGGCATGATCGCCCACGCCAGTCGGCAAGGCACCTGATGATGATGATGACTAGTTTAGTTTTGAAATATCAGTCTGATGATTGACACTGTTTTGTCTTGATGGTATATGCTTTTTTTTTAGTCTGATGTTGGACAATATCTGGAAAAGGTTTATAACCGAACGAAAAGTATTTCAGCGAGCTTCACAGTATAACAAACATAAACAAATCGTGAACGTTGCTGCTATAGGACCTTCTTCAGCACATACATAAATTAGAAAATAATACACAATATCACTTCGTATCTCGTGGCAGCCAGGTCGATGTCAAGACAATAGTCTGGTGACGCACGTGGGAATAAGAAATTAAATATCCTGGGAATATGCTGGTTGCCGTTACTCGAGTAAAAGATGGTAAGACAAGGCACAACATGGCGATCACTATCCACGTCAAGCTGGTAGCGCTGTTTTGTTTTCATGACTGTTGAAGCCGAAAATCCTCATTATTACACGTACAAATTATTTCTTAAACGCTTGACGCTCCCTTGAAACTTCCTTACACCTGCCCTCCCTCTTTCCCAGGTTTGAAACCACTGGTATACATAGGAATCGTCGCCGGAGTTACGGAGCACGTGCTCTGCGCTTACATTTTTCAACAGTTCGTGAAGAGAGTGAGGAGGAGACGACGAGAGAATGGGGAGAGAAGAATGCATAGAAATAGGGGGAACAGGTGCCAGGAGAACAAGACGAAAAGCCGAGAGATTGGGCTTCAGTCATGTAAGAGTGAGGGAAGGCTAGACGGACGGTTAATCAGAATGCTATTGGCGCCATTAGTATCGGAACTATTCGCTGGCTGCTGAAGATGTGGACGGAGCGCTTTATGGGAATATCCCGAGTGTTGTGATGTCTGTTCTTAAATCAAATCGAAACCACTGGTCTATAGCTTATCGTGTTTCCGTCGCTTATATATAAAACAACATCGCTGCAACATACAGATTTGTAGCTATTCGGTGGACTGCCCATGGCTGACTCCCACACGTTGGGTTTGCACTCTTAAGAACACCCGTTGTCACCTCAGTTGACAAAGATTGATTAAACAGGATATTCATTTCGTAAAATGCTGTTGTCGCTCACTCTCTTGTCGAAATCAACGCAAAGCAGTCTGTTTGTTCGATCGCCTGCAGATGAATGGAACCTGGTAAATCGGAATTAAGAAACTGGGTTTTTTCTTAATATCCTACCCCAAACAGGGGAAATCCACATGTCACGGGGCAGTCTAATATTTCAGGGGTGGTAGATAGGCTGCATGCAGGCGTGGGACCCAGGCTGCACTCTTTCGTGGGACGTAGGTGGGTTGGGATTAGGGCCAGTTCTAAATGTTTTGGGTTCGTTAAAAACATTAGAAAGCCGGGAAACCCAGTCTTACCACCCTCTAAAATGATGGACTGTCCTATGGCGTCATCTGGGGGTAGGATATTACGAAGAACTAGAAACTGCTCTTTACAACTCTTAAGCCACAGATTACAATGTCGTATTACTGCAGTGTATCCGATTAAAAGACTCCTAACCGGTGTCATCATTTGATACAGGCGAGACATCCGTGAGAACATAAAGCTGGACACGGCCGTGGATACAAGCAATAATACACTCTACTAGTTAGTTAGTAGCGTATCCTTTACAGGACGTTACACAACAAACCCCAGCATTCTTTTGGCTATTGTGGGTTTTCTAGGCAAATTTACGTCCAGTAGTTTTGCCATTGCTTGCTGGACGGTTGGCTTCTGGAGACCACTGTTGAAACCAACGCAAGGTGCAAGGCCCGCAGCTGGGATTGAACCCGGCACCCCGGCATTGCAAAGCGCGTTCGCAACGCCAAAGTCACAGGCGCCGACGCTTCTACTCATCATCATCATTCCGTAATACTACTTGTGATTGGGTCACTAGTTTCTGGTGACTGATCAGCTCTCTCCACCTTTGGCGGTCAGTTCCGATGGACATCATGGTTGCATGCCTGATGCCAGTCCAGTCAGTCAGGTTCTGGAACCAGATCTTTTTTGGTCTGCCTCTACTGAGCCCTGCAGTATTACTTTTGTGAGGCCGTTAGATCTTATCAAAAGTCCATACCATTGCACGTTTCGCTTTTTCAATGTTGTTAAAAGAGGTGTTTAGTTGTCAATTATGCCAACACTACTACTAGGGGCTTGAAAAACTAATTACTTCATCCATACACGTGCTAGACTAACATGCATGCATCACCACACCGGCCTTTATTCGCTGATGAATTTCTACAGCCTCCACCCCACCCCTTTACTGACAAAACACTTCTACGCTTTGGTGCATGTCAAAAGTGGGGCGGCCATCTTTAAATTGTCTTTATGACGTTACGGTGTTCGTCCACACTGTGATGTCACATGCTGTAACACTCTTGACATTCCAACAATACTGGCAGCTTTCAAGACAAATAGTACGATTTCTGTTATTCTTGTCACACTTTTAAGGTTTTCATTTGAAGTCTTCTTGCATTATGATACTTTTATCTAAGTGATGTCTAAAGCATGTATCACACAATTATCGTATAAATATTTCCAGTTCTGAACTGGAGTTTTGTAACATGGCACGATACTATACTATTCACACTTCAGTTACATGACTTGTACTGTGTTCTTCATAGATTTGATTGATTTGATTTGATTCAAGAACCGACATCACAGCACTCGGGGCATTCCCATAAGAGCTCCGTCCCCATCTTCAGCAGCCAGCGAAGAGTTCTGATCCTAATGGTGCCAGTAGCATTCTGATTAAACGCCCGTCTTGCCTTTCCTCTGAGCCTCGAGCATCTGCCAGAACCTCTCGTCACTTCCCCCTGCATCAATCTCACCAGACTGTGGTGATTCATCTGCTCCTCCGAACTGTACACGCTCTCCCACAAGGCAGCAACCACGTCTGCCTTATCATGTGTCAGTATTCTACCAAGTTGTGCAGAGCCAGCCAGTCTGTCCGCCTGTTCATTGCCCAATACACCGGCGTTTCCCGGTGAAAAAATCCAGACAATACTCCTCACCCGTTTTCTCCGCAGCGAAGCATGCCACTCTGCACGAAGCATGCCACTCTGCACGAAGCATGCCACTCTGCACGAAGCATGCCACTCTGCACGAAGCATGCCACTCTGCACGAAGCATACCACTCTGCATGAAGTATGCCACTCTGCACGAAGCATACCACTCTGCATGAAGTATGCCACTCTGCACGAAGCATACCACTCTGCACGAAGCATGCCACTCTGCACGAAGCATGCCACTCTGCACGAAGCATGCCACTCTGCATGAAGTATGCCACTCTGCACGAAGCATGCCACTCTGCACGAAGCATACCACTTTGCATGAAGTATGCCACTCTGCACGAAGCATGCCACTCCGCACGAAGCATGCCTGTTTCTTTATAGCATAACGACCAATATCACCAACATGTAGACTGCCCATATGTGTATGAGTAATGGCGGTGAAGTCGTGCCGAATAAACCAAAACATTGGATGTTCTGGGGGTGTAACACCTAATTTAAATGTGTAATAATAAAATAATAATAATAATTTATTATGTGTGTGCATGTGTATCTATGCTTGTGTTTTATTCATAGATGCGTGCCTGTCTGTATGCGTGTGTGTAAATGTATGTATGTATTATGTACGCATGTTTGTTTTTGTGTGCGCGCCTGTATAAGTTTTCGCGTTTCGTACGCGCACACCCACTGATAAACAAACAGTACATAGCCTAGTTACAGGATAATAATATTTCCAGCCAACACTCAGACAAAGTTCTATTTCACTGTCTAGCCCATCTCCTCTCTGGCCTACTAAAAATTCAAAAAGTGGGACAGATTTTTCCATCCGGAAGGTCGCGTTCCAATTTCTTTTTCCCCCTTACTAGACGACTTCCTCCCCCCCCCCACCACCTTTTCCCTAATTCCAGACATTCCCCCCCCCCTCCCCCCTTCCCAACCCTTCCTGCCTACCAAGAAGTGGAAATGTTTGCAAAGGGATTGGTAAAAGGACCGCCAAAACCGGGTTTGGAATCGGGAAAAAAAAATTATGGCTGGTTCTGTGTACTTGTAGGACCAGACATTATGCTGTGTGTGTGTGTGTGTGTGTGTGTGTGTGTGTGTGTGTTTATATAAGGGCGCGTGTGCCTTCGCGTGTATGTGTGTCTTTGTGTGTATATGTGTGTGTGTGTGTTAAAACTTCAGCTGAGAATGTCTGGCTTGTCATTAGTTTATCGTTGTTGCTTTCTTGTTCTTTTTTCTTTAATCGATGTCCTCTTTCTCCTCACTATTCATCATCTTTCTCATCGTCCTTCCCTTCTTTCCACTTCCTCACTTCTTCCTCTGAATTCTTATCATATTCCTCCCCCTTCTCCTTCTTTTTATCTGACCTATCTCTTCTTTTTCTTCTTCATCGTTACCCCTTCATCATTCCCCCTTATCTTCCCCTTTCATCTATCCCCTCCTCGTCCACCCACTCGTCGTCTTCTTCTTGTTTTTTCTTCTTCTTTCCTCATCTCCTTTCTCCCATGTAAGTCTCCTCCCCTTTCATTCTCTGCCTCCGGCTTCTTCACTTCTTCTTCCCTTTTCCCCTTCTCCCCTCCTCCATTTTTGCTTCTTCTTCTTTTCTCACCCACCCTCCTCCTCATTCTAGGTCCGTTCGTCAGTTTTTAACTTGTCATTAACGCCGGGTAATTTTGTCACTTTACAACATTCTAACTGACTCATGGTCATTTCTCACTTCTCAGTTCACTGGAAGTCGGAGCCCAAATACCACCTTGATGACGACTCTGGCAGGAGACAGTCACAGGAGACAGGGGACAGCATTCGATCTTCTGGAACTAGCGGCACAGGGGGGATAAGTCCAGGTTGGTACGCTGTGCAAATTATGTTAATTAAAAGACTCCTGTGTGCGTTTCGGGGCACTATAATAAACAACAAGGGGTGTTGATCGCTCTGTGATGTCTTGGTGGGGTAAATTTACTTAATTACTTACTGCATACAATATTGACTCATTGCCTACCCAGAAGCATGACGTAAGTGTCGACTAATTGGGAGCTTCCGTCGAAGAAGGCACACACAAATACGCACGAGACACATTTGACACCAAACACACACACCCACGAGCTTCATCGTCCACCTACTGCGCGACACTGTCAACAGAAGATTTCATTTGAATTATTTTTCGACAGTGCCCTAGACTGTTTGTGTTATGAACAGCAGATTAAGAACATTTCTAATGGGCTGCTGCTACAAAGCAGGTGGTGCCTTGTGAGATTGTTTGCGTGTGCAAATGCCGATTTGTTATAACTGTTGCTTCCATCAACAGTGAACTGAAATTCCGATGGCGGACTGTGTGTGTTTCTTCCGATGACTGCTTTATGCATTTACTGCCTGAGCTTCACCAAGACTGCAGTCTGTTTTAATCACTTTACAGGGGACAGCGATCGGCATTCTGTCCGGTCTCCGCTGACACATGAACGGAACAATTAAGAGATGCCATGCAGTTGGAACTGTGAAGTATCTGAATAATAGCACACACGCGCACACACACAAACATGCGCACGTACGCGCACATACACACATGCGCAGTTACGCATACACACAACGCGCAGTACGCACACATGCACGCACATACACATACGCACGTGCGCGCGCGCACACACAAACGACATACATCATACTGATACTGAGCAACACAAGAGCTGTAATGCCTCTCGACTTTCAGTTCACTGGAAGTCGGATCTAGAATACCAGGACGAGGAGGAAGCGGGCAGGAGAGTGTCCCTAGACTCCTCAGATGAGGGCGGGAATTTGCCGTCCACTGTAGTCTGTAGTACTGAGGTGCCCAGTCCAGGTAGGTGTTTTATGGACTCGTCTTTGGTCTGTTTGTCAGTCTGTCTGTGAGTACATTCACTAGCTCCCCCCCCTCCCCCTTCTTTTAAACCCTTATTCATCCATACATACAAGCTATAGATCTACACATGTATCCGTTCGTTCGTCTGTTTGTCCATCTGTCTCTCTGTCTGCCTGCTTGCATCTCTCTTTCTATCTCTACGCAGCTGTGTCTAGCTGTCTATCCATATATCAACATCATTTTTATTCTCTCATGTCGTTACATGTCACATAAGGCTCGCAGTTTAACCCTCCACTCCGTAAATGCCCAAATGGTGTCATTTTCTGCGTTTCTGTACAAATTTACTTTCTACACAGTTAAGCCGCTGGCTCCACTCCCATATCTCCTCCTTTCTCATTCTGGCTTGGGACCGACAATTCTCGAGATAGATTTGTCTCTCCGTCAACGTATCTGTGCTTGTTGACGTAAAAGTCGCTCTAGTTTACCGCCTGTATATTGCTTGTGTCTAGCTACATGGATGTTTAATATTTATGTTTATATCTTCTCCCGTATGATTCACGCATTTACTCACAGATTACTTGGTATGTCTTTATGTCTGTCTACAAGCTATATTAACAACCCTTCTGTCTGTCTGTCTGTCTGTCTGTTTATTAGAATGTGTGTTCATTGATCAATTATTCGGTTAATCTGTGCATCGAATAATATACTATTCTTTCCAGCTATTTTTCTTCTTCTTTCTTCTTCTTCTTCTTCTTCTTCTTTTTCTTCTTTTTCTTCTTCTTCCTCTTCTTCTTCTTCTTCTTCTTCTTCTTCTTCTTCTTTTTCTTCTTCTTCTTCTTCTTCTTCTTCTTCTTCTTCTTCTTCTTCTTCTTCCTCTTCTTCTTCCTCTTCTACTACTACTACTACTACTACTTCTTCTTCTCTTTTTTTCTTTGTCTTCTTCTTTTTCTGTTCCTCCTCCTCCTCCTCTTCCTTCGCCTTCTTCCTTTCTGTCTTGTGCAGTACCTTCAGTAATGTAAAAAATCAAATCCTGGGCTTTCTCTTGGACATGTTGATTTCCCCTGACCAAATATAGTTACCCACCTAATATAATAACTCCAGTCTTTGTAGTTGGGTCATATTTAAAAAAAAAAATAACAAGTTGAACTTTTAAAATCACCATAGCAACCGGACGCAAAAACAACATGAGAATGCATATTTTGTTATAATCGACTCGCTGCGTCGGCAAAAACTGCCTGTTAGGACTTCTCAATACAATTAACTTGGTAGTGATCGATACAAGCAGCCAGTTCATCAAACACTTGGTAATCACTTAGTCTGTGTTTAATTTCTGTTCGGCGTGTATAGTTTCTTTTAGTGAAGATTGTTAAAGCAGTTACTGTTGTTGAATGCTTGGTATTTTAGAGTAGGGCAGGGGAAACTTCTTTGCGCCAAAGGCTATTTGGATGATTATAATTTAGGTAAGGCCAAACATACGTTGGAGCTGGTTTAGGACACACATTAATACAGTTTTATAATGGCATAATTTGAATGTCGTTGCATTGAAACCAACGGCGCTAAAGCAATAAAGTAGCTCCCCCTCCCCCTCTCTATTCCCACCAAAAGCGCACGGGTACACACATACACACACACACACACACACACACACACACACACAAACACTTTGAAGATGCTGCTGAATCGGAAGACTGAGCACGGGCGGTAATGTCCCACTTGAGTGGGTACTGGTGCAGTCCCGGGAAGTAAAGGCGGCCAGCGTGATACTGACCACATCACCCATTGTGCCGACTGGTCTATAAAATATAGGTCGAGCCCTATATACCCCATACGCCTTAAGGCGTGGAAAGAGTCCTTTACTTTACTTTACTTTACTTACATCGGCTGTCAACCTGTGGTTCGCGACCCCTTTGAGGGTCTAACGACTCTTTCACAGGGGTCGCCTTAGACCATCGGAAAACACATATTCACTGAAGTTATAAAGCAGCAACGAAAATCATTTTATGATTGGGGGGTCACTACAATATAAGTTACTGTATTAAAGGGTCCCGGCATTAGGAAAGTCGAGAACCACTGATCTAGTAACACGTTTTTATGAATAACCATCCAGTCACCAGATCTGGTAATCTTAGTTTCAGCTTCATAGCAAACGGGTGAACCCATAGTTGCTCCGCTCCTGTGCCAACGAAAAACACATAAAATGTTTATCACAGTTTAAATGAAATCCGCAGCTCACAGTGTTACGCCATGCACTCAGCTCAGAAACTGGGCAACGAAACTGATGTTTTGAGTAACCAGCAGCACAGTTTTAAGAATATCTAGCAACCTGATTTAATTAATTCCCACCAACCAAATTTATGAGTATCTTTCCAGGAACCTGATGTTATGAACATTCAGCAACCTGTTTTGTTGAAAAATTCCAGAATTGTTTTTGAATGTTTGTGGGGCCATCCCTCTTGTTGTGTGCATTTTGTTCTTCTCCTCGGTTCTCTGGGTTCGTAATGTTTTAAACAGACCTTTCCGTATTGTTTTCGTTGCTCACACTGCGTAAACATTGAAATGACGTCAAGCCAGCTATGAGACGAATGTTCTTGTCTGCTGGGGTGAGTTCACGTCTGCTGGGGTGAGTTCCCGTCTGCTGGGGTGAGTTCCTGTCTGCTGTGGTGAGTTCCCGTCTGCTGAGGTGAGTTCCTTTCTGTTGTGGTGAATTCCTGTCTGCTGGGGTGAGTTCCCGTCTGCTGAGGTGAGTTCCTTTCTGTTGTGGTGAATTCCTGTCTGCTGGGGTGAGTTCCCGTCTGCTGGGGCGAGTTCCTTTCTGTTGTGGTGAATTCCTGTCTTCTGGGGTGAGTTCCTGTCTGCTGGGGTGAGTTTCTGTCTGCTGGGGGTCAGTTCCTGTCTGCTAAGGTGAGTTCCTTCTGCTAGGGTGAGTTCCTTCTGCTAGGGTGAGTTCCCGTCTGCTGAGGTGAGTTCCTGTCTGCTGCGGATGAGTTTCTGTCTGCTGGGGAGAGAGACTGAAACAAAGAACACATTGTTGGGAGCTGGGGATGCGAGGGGGAGGAGTGGGGTGTACCAAAACAAAGAAAAATTAGTTGTTGGCCTCCGGGGGGAGGGGGGGGGGAGCTCGGCTGCTTTTCATGTTTCTGGGCGTATAGGGGTTGGATCCCCAAAACCCACACCGGGACCCTAAAACCCACATCGGGACAAAAGAGAGCCCTACAGAAGCTCTATAGCAGCGGTAACCAAGCTGTGGGTGATGACCCTTTTGCCCATCGAATGACCCTTTCACATATTCACTAAAGTTAGGAAGTAGCAATGAAAATAATTGTGTGATTGTGGTCACCACAACACGGGGAACTTTATTTTAGGGTCGCTGCATTAGGAAAGTTGAGAACCAATGCTTTAGAGAAAAGGAAGTACAGTTGGATTCATGGTCCCTAGAAATGCGTTAGCAACACTCTAGTGCACCCATTGTCTACTATGCGACTGCAGCGAAACTGGTGAAATGTAAGTCTTGGAGCCCGTCTGCCCCTGCCATTTTAGCACAGCCCCGGGGAAAAACAAAGCCCCGGGTCGTTATGGAGACGCTCTATTGCTGTCGGTCGACTTAAAGTGGAGAATTATTTCGGTAACTGGAAAACTCAGCTAATTTCCATCAGCTTGCCTGCTGGAAGCCAGCCATTCAAGCTCTGTCGCGTCTGCCCTGATTACGCGCAGATAAGTTGGCGGAGACTTCCCGTGGACAGACGTGGAGTTCTTGTTTCAGTGACGTAGATACATCAGTCTCTGCAGCCGCCGGTTAAGGGGTATGGAACTATTGGCGGAGTCATTAGTGCACTTTAAGTACAGTTGTTGCACTTTAGTATTTAGGGATGTACTTATAACTGCAGGGGTTCTCAGTTTTAGTAGTCAGGGATGTACTCATAACTACAGGGATTCTCAGTTTTCGTATTTAGGGATGTACTCATAACTACAGGTGCTCTCGCCCAGCTCTCTAGCGTAGTTGGCTAAACCGGATTGCGCGGTGAGCGGGTGACGAACTCCTTGTGGTCCGGGTTCACTCCCGGGGGAAGGCAGAAAAGCCACATTTATCCCAGATTTACGGTATATACAATGGAATCAAGGCCGAAAGGTTGCGATATCTATAATACCGAGCCTAAGGGTTAACAACTCATGGCTTCTGGATACTCAAACAAACAAACAAACAAACAGGTGCTCTCAGTTCTAGTAGTCAGGGATGTGCTTCTAACTACAGATGTTTTCGATTTTAGTAGTCAGGGATGTACTTAGTCAGGGATGTAGACCGCCTTGCATTGGTTTCGACAGTGGGGTACCAAGAGTGGGCAGTTTAGAAACAGTGGCAAACTACTGAACGCAAATTTGCCTAGAAAAATAAAGCCACAGCAGCTAAACACGTTGAGGGTTGGTTCTGCAACATCTTTTAAAGGATACTTAAATAATTTATTCAGTGATATGCGCATAACTACAGGAGTTCTCAGTTTTCGTAGTCAGGGATCTTCGCATAACTACAAGGGTTCTCAGGTCCGTAGTCAGGGATGTGCACATAACTACATGGGTTCTCAGGTCCGTAGTCAGGGATGTGCACATAACTACATGGGTTCTCAGGTCCGTAGTCAGGGATGTGCACATAACTACAAGGATTCTCAGTTTTCGTAGTCAGGGATGTGCACATAACTACTAATGTTCTCAGTTTTCGTAGTCAGGGATGTTCACATAACAACAGGGGTTATCAGTTTTAGTAGTCAGGGAGTTACTAATAACAACAGGGATTCTCAGTTGCAGTAGTCATGGAGTTATTATAACAACAGTGGTTATCAGTTTTAGTAGTTAGGGAGTTAGTTATAATAACAGGGGTTCTCAGTTTCAGTAGTCATGGAGTTATTATAACAACAGGGGTTCTCTGTCTTAGAAGTCAGGGAGTTACTTATAACAACAAAGCTCTCAGTTTTAGTAGTCAGTGAGTTACTTATAACAACAGGGGTTCCCAGTTTTAGTAGTTAGAGAGTTACTTATAACAACAGGGGTTCTCAGTTTTAGTAGTTAATGAGTTAGTTATAACAACAAGGTTCTCAGTTTTAGTAGTCAGTGAGTTACTTATAACAACAGGGATTCTCAGTTTTAGTAGGGAGTTAACTTATAACAACAGGGTTTCTCAGTTTTAGTAGTCAGGAAGTTACTTATAACAACAGGGGATATCAGTTTTAGTAGTCAGGAAGTTACTTATAACAACAGGGGTTCTCAGTTTTAGTAGTCAGGAAGTTACTTATAACAACAGGGTTCTCAGTTTTAGTAGTTAGGGAGTGACTTATATCAACAGGGATTCTCAGTTTTAGCAGTCAGGAAGTTGCTTATAACAACAGGGGTTATCAGTTTTAGTAGTCAGGAAGTTACTTATAACAACAGGGGTTCTCTGTCTTAGAAGTCAGGGAGTTACTTATAACAACAAAGCTCTCAGTTTTAGTAGTCAGTGAGTTACTTATAACAACAGGGGTTCCCAGTTTTAGTAGTTAGAGAGTTACTTATAACAACAGGGGTTCTCAGTTTTAGTAGTTAATGAGTTAGTTATAACAACAAGGTTCTCAGTTTTAGTAGTCAGTGAGTTACTTATAACAACAGGGATTCTCAGTTTTAGTAGGGAGTTAACTTATAACAACAGGGTTTCTCAGTTTTAGTAGTCAGGAAGTTACTTATAACAACAGGGGATATCAGTTTTAGTAGTCAGGAAGTTACTTATAACAACAGGGGTTCTCAGTTTTAGTAGTCAGGAAGTTACTTATAACAACAGGGTTCTCAGTTTTAGTAGTTAGGGAGTGACTTATATCAACAGGGATTCTCAGTTTTAGCAGTCAGGAAGTTGCTTATAACAACAGGGGTTATCAGTTTTAGTAGTCAGGAAGTTACTTATAACAACAGGGGTTCTCAGTTTTAGTAGTCAGGAAGTTACTTATAACAACAGGGGTTCTCTGTTTTAGTAGTCAGGGAGTTACTTATAACAACAGGGGTTTTCTGTTCTAGAAGTCAGGGATGTAATAATATCTACAAGGGTTCTGAGTTCTAGTATTTAGGGATGTCCTTAAAACTACAGGGGTTCTCAGCTTCAGTAGTCAGGGATGCACCCATAAAGTGGTCCTCGTGCACATATTACAGCGACGACGTTGGCACGAAGCAAGCGTTAATGATTAACGTTAACATATAGTATATAAGCAGTAATGTAATATACGCTTATGTCTTTGGAACGACTGCAAGCATTGTTTACTTTAGTCCGTCCCAAAAGTCATACCCTCAAACTGTTCCAGATATCTCGAAAACCCCTTTTATACATTTGGTTTTTAGATGTTCCACATTCTTACGATGTCATAATTTACAATTTCACTGGTGCTGCTGTTTTTTACAGTAGCAAATTTTTTTGATTTTGTTTGACTAATAATCTCCGTGTCCCTTAAGAAAAATACAGTAACTGACACAAATCATTTACTTTTTATGAGCCATTTAACAAGCACTACGGCAGTCCATGACGAATTCACTTCACTATTAAAATTTGAGCACTTTAGTTTTTCGCACACGGGCAATTTGATGTTTTTCTTCCCCTCCAAATTCGCGTCAATCAATTTACTGTAAAAATACAAGTAGTAGACTTTAAAACAGTTTTTTTTTCCCCTCTCCATATAAGTAGTAAAAAGTAAAGTAAAGGAGCCTTTTCCACGCCTTTAGGCGTATAGGGCATAAAGGGCTAGACCTATATTTTATAGACCAATCGGCACAAGATGGGTGATTTAGTCAGCATCACGCCGGCCGCCTTTACTTCCCGGGACTGCACCTGGTACCCACTCAAGGCTGGGTCGACCTGGGAGCCAAGGTCATTTTTTTTTTAAAATAGTCCGTTTCCGCCAGGGAGCGAACTCACAACCTTCCGATCTCTCCATATACTAAAAATAAAGGAAAAAAGGCACACACAAACACACAAGATCGTTTGTTGATTGTTTGTTTTAGTATCCAGAAGCCATGAGTTGTTAACCCTTAGGCTCGGTATTATGAATATCGCAACCTTTCGGCCTTGATTCCATTGTAAATACCGTAAATCTGGGAGAAAATGTGGCTTTCCTGCCTACCCCCGGGATTGAACCCGGACCACAAGGAGTTCGTAACCCGGTCTCCGCGCAATCCGGTTTAGCCAACTACGCTAGAGAGCCGGGCACACAAGGTCGTAGATACATACTGGCGTGCAGTACAAACACAAGCGAACATACTTTCACACATGGCCATAAATACATTGGTGGGTATTTCACACAAAGCACGCGCGTGCGTACATGCTCACTTTAGGCCATGGATACACTCTGGTGTACAGTACAAACACACACTACTATGTTCACACACACACACACACACACGCACACACTCACACGCGCGCGCGTACATGCTCACTTTAGGCCATGGATACACTCTGGTATACAGTACAAACACACAATACTATGTTCTCTCACACACACACTCACACACACTCACGCGTGCGCACAAACACACACAGACTCACATACACATACACTCACACGCGCACACACACACTCACACACGCGCGCGCACACTCACACACACTCACTCACACACACACACTCATACGCGCGCACACACACTTACATACACATACACCCACACACACATACACACACACAAACACACACACAATAGCGTCATGTACAGGCTCACTTATACAACAATTATCTTACACAGATCGAGAAGCGAGCTCTCTTGAAGTCATACAAAAATGCCTGTCTCAACTAGAAGTGGGGAAATAAACAGATAGCGTTGTTTTTAGTCGTGCAAATTGTAAAACGTAGATTGCATAGAAGTGGGTAATCCGTGTTAGTTTTTGTTTTATGATCTGGTATTTGATTTGTATGTGTATGTGTTTTGGAATGTTATCACCTGTACAACTCTACAACAAAATAAACACCAAAACATTAAAGATTGTTTCGTGGCCCACCAAAACAGTGAAGATTGTTTCGTGGCCCACCAAAACAGTGAAGATTGTTTCGTGGCCCACCAAAACAGTGAAGATTGTTTCCTAGCCCACCAAAACAGTGATGATTGTGTCGTGGCCTACCAAAACAGCAAAGGTTGTGTCGTGGCCTACCAAAACACTGAAACTTGCTTATTCTCTCCCAAAGCTCTATATTAAGGATTCTATCATATCATTTAATTCCCTCTATTCTGCGCAGGCACCAGTAAATGAATGTCTATAGTTTATTAGTAACCGCCTTACTTATTCTCCATGTTTGCGCCCCATACAAAAGTACTGATTTGACATTGTAATTTTTAGGTTTAGTATTAGTTATAATGTTACGGTATTTATCATGGAATCAAGACCGAAGGGTTGCGATATCCATAATACCGAACCTAAGGGTTAACAACTCATGGCTTCTGAATACTTATTTTAAAAAAAATTCTTACAACGTTACAGATTTTTAAAGCTGGGCACAACTTCGTGAACGGACTATAATTATATATTTAAGAGAACTGAAAGTAAACACTCTTCAAACAGAGACTGCAGTTTCTCTGTAACCCATATATTATTATGAGACATTAGAAACTATTTAAATGACAGACCCAAAAAAAAAAAAAAATGTATCTCTTCAGTTTTGTCATGCTTCTGGCATTTCACTTGAAAGAAGTTACCCAGTGTTTATTATCGTGCCACTGCGCAGTTGGCGAGACAACGACTGCTATTTCAAATAGCCTTTGTCTGTTTGAACAGTTTGCAACATATAATCGTGAAAATAAATATCCAGACTTTTCCATGCAAATAGTCTCCTCAAAGTCCGCGTAATTGTGTGAATAGACGACTTAGATACTGCCAGTGTTGGCTTCGAGGCAGGCCTGCGCGCGCATCAGTTGTGGGCTAATTCTTCAAACGAAGACGTAGGCAGGAGCGCCGGGGTCTGAACTTCATCTCGACTCCTCCCGTAGAAAATTCTATGTACAAACGCTCTCTTTTGTAAGTCTTGGTCAACGCGCATAGAGTCGTCGGTTCGTTTCTAGGCAGTGCTGTTCGTTTCACCAGTACAATTTTTGGGGAGACCACTGGGTATCGTAGACGGAGCTGCGGTGGTTGTGCTTTGTGCGAAGCTCTCGGTGGGCGGCTAGCCGTTCTGCGGAGAGGCGGAACAATATGGGGTAATACCCGAGGCTATGAAGTCGACCCTGTCGATTATAACTTTCTTCTTTCTTCTTCTTCTTCTTCTTCTTCTTCTTCTTCTTCTTCTTCACGTTCACCAGCTGTAAAATCTGGCGGAACGGTCTGGTTGTGCATCCGTTTCACAGATCTGACTCATTTGTATGTAGACTGCTGGTTCCTTGCATCTCAGATAGATGCACTCCGACTTCGAAGGAAGCTCCCAATTAGTAGACTCTTACGACATACTTTCGGGTAGGCAGTGGGTCTTTTCTTGTTTTCCCTATGATGGGGTCTCGGAACCCACACAGGGAGTTTTTAACTTTAAAAACAACAACAACAAAACTTTCAAGTATTTGTTTATACTTTTAATATTATTTCAAATATTTTGTTATATTTATGGCAATAGCAAATAGGAAAAATGATTGACAACTGCGCACTTGAACACGACATAGGCCAATTGTGCACCCCGCTCCGAAAGCAGGACTGTGTGTGCCAATGATTTCTCTGTGGCGGCTCCCCTTGTAGAACGCAGGACTTTCGAAACTCACGCCAGACATTGCCAGTGTAAGGCGTGGTTTGTGTGTATAAATATCACGACATTTAGATAACCTGCCGTTGTGTGTAATGGTTTATTATATCATCCTGCCCCCTCCACTCACCCTGATTCGGTTTCTTTATTTATTGTGTTTTTGTGAGTTCGTTTTTTCCCCCTTTGCTTTATTGTTAGTATGTACGTCCTAGTATGTCACCAAGTCCTCTTTATTTTGTGATCTCTCAACTTCTTTTTCTTTTCTTTTTTTCTATTTATTTTTCTTCCTTCATCTTTCTTCTAATTCTTCTTCTTCTTCTTCTTCTTCTTCTTCTTCTTCTTCTTCTTCTTCTTCTTCTTCTTCTTCTTCTTCTTCTTCTTCTTCTTCTTCTTCTTCTTCTTCTTCTTCTTCTTCTTCTTCTTCTTCTTCTTCTGCTTTTTTCACCGTCTTCAAATTTCAGCTTTTCGATATTTTGGGTTCCCCCCTCACCCCGTTTTCTCTCACTGTTTGTCCCCCCCACCCCCACACTTCCCCATCCTTTATGTTCACACATTCTTCCTAGCTCTACTGAAATACTAGCCAAGGCCCCCGCCCCCCCCCCCCACACACACACCATCACCGCCACCAAAACCACCACCACATGGCTGTTCTGGCTACCAACACAACAATATGGATAACGAACACGCTATGTCCCCGAAATGTCAATGTTTGTCTTATCTCCATAGACTCTAATGACGAGAACACTGTCGAGGGGTTGGGGTAAACTGTGTCGCTGGCTAGAACAGATTCGCCCGCTGGCGACTATTTTACCCCATCCTAGCCGACCTTCTTCTTGGAACCAAATCAATATCTAGACCAGCTTGCCCCCTCCTGAGAAGATCCGACGATGCCAAAATGTTCTTGAACTTGGCCGCCAGAAAAAAGATTCCTCTTTTTTTTCTAAGCGATTGTCCAAGTTTTGGGTGAGTTCGATTATCGATCTCGCCCATTAGGTCAGTCAGTCGGGGATGTTGTTATATCTTGTCCTATTAGTTCCATGTGTGGGTTGTGGCGCCCCATTTGGTTGGAGGTGGGGAAGGGGTGGGAGGTAACTAGATCCAATGATCCTTGACAAGCGTACAGGCGTGTCATAAAAGTCGACCAGGCAAGGCTTTTTTTTTTTTAAAAATCGGATTTGTTAGGCCAAAAGTACAAATATACATATATTATTGTCACTTATAAACATAAGTGAAATAGCCCTTTTAATGGCGAATGCAAAAAATTATAATGATGATTACGAAGAATACGAATAAGATGATGAGTAAGGTCCGTCAGGTTTCCTAATCTCAGGAACTATTTTCTACTCAACACGAATCCGTAACCCCAGTCGTTTGTTCAAACTATCCATGTTGGTTTTGGAGCCCCAGTTTTTGGGGGGTTGGGATAGGGTAGTTAGACTGGTGAAAAAAAAGGGGGAGGGTGTGGAAGAGAAAATAGACTCGCATGTCGTAAAATGCGACTAATTAAGGAATTGCTAAAATATAAATTATTTTGGGTCCGAAGGAGCAGACATCATAGCCTAGCTCTAAATCACAACCCAATGTCCCAACCGCCTTTTTTAAAGCGACAGAAGAAGAAGAAAAGGAAGAAGTAGTAGTAGTAGTAGAAAAAGAAGAAGAAGAAGAAGAAGAAGAAGAAGAAAAAGAAGAAATTTGTTGTTAGATTTAATGTAAGCAAAAGAACATGCTGACCATGATGCGCTTCCATTAACATGAAGGTTTGAGGCAGAGGTACATTGCCCAGCTGTCGGTCAAGTAGCATCTGTTTGTTTCTATGTGGGTATCAGACACGAGTGATGTAAAAAAAAAAATGCGTTTACAGGGAGTGTTCGTTGTAATAACTATGTGCCGATAAATATAGAATAATTGTAACAAACAACTCAACACTCTTATCCGTCCATTGTGCATTGCGAAAGCTGCAACAAATGTCGCACTTATGGGTTACTTATTCCGTAACGATTTATGTTTCTGCGATAGTTTATGCAGCACTTACAAGTTTGCAGGAGGGAATTATTTTCTCGGGTGTTTCCTTTTTATGTTAGAAGAACATATATTTTGGAATACACTTGACAAGAGGGGAAGCGGAAGGGACAGACACAGGATGCAACTTAGAGAGGAGAGAAACCGGAACCTATAGTGCAGCGGTCTCCATTTCATAAATTGTCAGATATATTCATTAAATTGGTTTGCCGTTCAGAACGTTATTATTATTACTATTATAAGCTTTTATTAAGGTCACTTTTGTATTTATGTCTGGTCAAAATTTTGCCACCGAATGTTACATTATATCTAATAAGCTGTTCAGCTCAGATTGTGCTCATACACACACACAAACAGACAGGTGCGCTTTGTGGATGGCGAAAACTGTAAAATATTCATAAAACTAATTTTTGAATAATGTGTCGTTTAATCGTGATATCACACTGCAGTTGCATTCTGCAAAGATAATCTCTTATGACCAATAAACTTGTATCTTTCTAGATCAATAATTATTGTATGCATTTTAAGTACAATCTTGTTTAATAAACAGTTTTCATATTATCATTTTGATTGTTATTCTGTTTTCATCTATAGAAGCGCCGTCAAACTTATTTATGTTGCTATCTTTTCAATAGAGAGAGAGAGAGAGAAAGAGAGATAAAGAGAAAGAGAGAGATATAAAGAGAGAGAGAGAGAGAGAGAGAGAAAGAGAGAGACAACGAGAAAGAGAGAGAAAGAGAGAGAGAGAGAGAGAGAGAGAGAGAGAGAGAGAGAGATTGCTACCTATGCCAGCATGGTATGAAAGAATATATGTATCAAAAATGATTTGACTATACAAGTAACAGAAGTCAGCGGGCCTGATGAAACCTTCTGCACCGGGCTGTGCATGTTATGGACTAGATTTAAGACTGTCCTTCAGCTAGTAAGTGCAAGTCTTTCGCACATCCCTGTCAGCTGTCACTGGAGTTATGGAGTTCCGTGCTTTGGCCCGAGACTGCAGTCGGACAACCATTGTGCAGAAATAGGTCAAGCATCCTGCGATAAAACCCGATTCAGTGAAGTCGATCCACTTGCTTTTACACACCTTTTAAATCCACATGAGCGACTGGCCGAGCGATGAAGACTCAAATTCGAAACTTCTCGGTAAAGTAGCGAATTTGTGTCAGGTCCGGAGGCAAAACTAGGAAAATACTTCAAATGAAAACCTACAAGTGTCATTAAAAAAAACAGTAACCATACCAATGTTTTGTAGCATGTCAGGGTTGTTGTTAAGGATGTCAGGAGTGTTAAACACGAGACATCATGGTGCAGACAAACACAATGACATCATAATGACATTTTAAAGATGGTCACCAAGTTTTGGCATGCATTAAAGAGGAGCAGCGTTCTATATTCGGAAGATAAAACTGGTCAAACAAAGTTTAGTCTCCCCACACAAAGTAGGTCACATTGATAACCTTGTTGGACTGGTCTACCGTGCTGGGGGTTACTGGTGTGCCGCTCTGTTGTTTGCTATCTGTGTTGTCTTGCATTTACATTTTTTTTATTCTGAGAAAGAGGATTCCTGTGACATAGGTTTCGTCAATTTTTTAAGGGGTTTTGAGTTAGACTTATTTTGTCAGTGTTTTTGGAGTGTTAAAAGCGCTGGCATGGAAAAATATACAACACGCCATATCAGCGGCATTGCAAAACACCCTGTGACCTTGTGTCAAGGCCACGTGGCTCAGAGTTGAGCTAGGCTGAAGTTCGACCAATCAGAAGTAAGCTAGTGTGTATATGAGCGGTCCGTGGGGAGACCAACTTTACTATTAGCGGGGAAAACTATATAAATCCATCGATGAGGAAGGTTCAGAATGGTGATGCATAGATGTCAGTACATCAGTCGGCAACTTTCCTGTACGAGTCCTTCAGCGGGTGCAGTCGACTCTGAGGTAATAACTCGTTGTACCTGATCCGACCATAAACAATCTAGTCTGCATTTTGAAAACTTCCCCTCCTCTCATAGATTTGTTGGGTTGATCGGCATGTATCACTATACCGGACCTTCACTGTAACCTGCACATTCCGTGTCTACTGCGACAGTCCTGCGGTCCTATATCCTCAGGCTCAAGACCCTTATGTCTCTAGTTTAAAAAAAGTAAAGATCCCTTTTCACGCTTGGGCGCATGGGGCATATGGGAAGAGCACCCATATTTTTTACAGACTAATCAAAGACACTTAGCAAACACACAAAACTCAAGATCTTCAATTCTTGTGTGATTCCAGTACTAACCTATGGATGCGAGAGTTGGAAATCAACGAAAACTCTAGACACAAAATTAGACAGTTTTGAAAATAAATGCCTTAGAAGAATACTAAATTTCAAATGGTCAGATTTCCGAACCAATACACAAATAAGGCAAGAATCCAGGCAAGAGTATGTGTCTAATTTTATACGAA
The DNA here is from genome assembly GCA_905116865.2 of Candidula unifasciata. Classification (NCBI taxonomy): domain Eukaryota; kingdom Metazoa; phylum Mollusca; class Gastropoda; order Stylommatophora; family Geomitridae; genus Candidula; species Candidula unifasciata. Next base: position 180,980 of record CAJHNH020000350.1, read on the forward strand.
AACGCCGCTGGAACTATGTCGGCCACGTCCTTAGAATGGATAAATCAAGACTTCCTTACCAAGCCCTCATTTGGACACCACAGGGGAAAAGATCTCGTGGAAGACCAAGGGAAACCCTACGTAGAACTATCATCAGGGAAGGCTCGCTCATGGGCCACTCAAACATCCAAGACCTACAACGGATTGCAACGGACCGCCGTGCATGGAGAGTCACGACCTCTGCCCTATGTGCCGCACTCGACACAAGAGGAAAGACTAACTAACTAATCGGCACTAGGTGGTTAATGAAGTCAGCATTACGCCGGCCGTCTTTACTTCCCTATGACATACACCCTTCCGCCCGGTTTGAGCTGGGTGGACCTGCGATGCCCCATACCATGATAAACATCCAGGTTATGTCTCTAGCTTACACAAGAAAGCCCGAAGAACACGGTGGATGTACTCACAGAAGATAATGAAACTACAACAAACTTTGCAGGCCCCGTTAAAAAAAAATAGAGACCTTTCATTGGAGGTCAAAGGGAAACTGGCTGTTGCCATGCAGAGACGAAATAGATATGCCGATAGATACATAGGCCAACAGACAGACAGACAGTCAGATAGACATATAGATAGCTAGATTTTTTTTTTAATATTTAGAAACCATGGGTTGTTAATACTTTGACTCAATACTATGGATATCGCAACCATTTGGCCTTGATTCCATTATAAATACCGTAAATCTGGGAGAAATGTGGCTTTTCTGCCTACCCCCGGGCAAGAACCCGGACTAAAAGGAGTGTGTCAACCGGTCGCCGCGAAGTCAGGTTTAACCAACTACGCTAGCGAGCCCAGTATGATAGCCAGATAGACAGACTGACAGACAGACAGACAGATCAAATGACAAGACATATAGTTAAGGAAGCTAGTAGGTAAGTAGAACCAAAAAACAGACATGCATTTGCACTATTTAATGTAACACAGACTGTTAGTATAACAAGAGGAAAACAAAATCACAAGATGATATAATTAAACGGAATTACATTCGAAATCTTCGCGGGAAAACAAGCCTAGAGGAATCGACCAAGACGAGAGGGTGGGAAATATGGAAACGAATATTAAAAGAATATATATATATATTAAAAGATGCACATTCTTTCGGCTGCACGAGTTGACACATCAGAAAATGTAGGCCGCATTACGGATCGCGAAATGTAACCGCCCGCCTACCTCTTTTTCGGTGACCTATATTCTCTCCATTCCTCGCAAGTGCAGCTGCCAGCTTACGTTTATGCAATGCAAAAAAAAAAAAAGAATGTGAGAATGACGTTGCGTGGCGGTGCACTAGTAATTGCTGTGTTGTGTTGGTTGGAAATGGCTGGAAGGCGGGGGATTTGGAAGTAGGTTACAGTTGTGCAGTCCCCGCTAGGTGCTAACATTCAGATTCATGTGCTGTCCTCGTTTTGAACCAGAATGTATAAACATTGTAACATATATCGCTTTCCCATCCCAAGCTCTCATTGGTGAATTTTTCTGGTCGCT